>PVKS010007350.1:0-73417 GCA_004027875.1 Aplodontia rufa
AGATTATGGAACCAACCCAGATGCCCCTCACTTGATGAGTGGATACAAAAGCTTTGGTTCATATATACTATGGAATACTACTCGGCCATCAGAGAAGACGATATTATAGCTTTCGAAGTCAAATGGATGGAGATGGACAGAATTATGCTTAGTGAAGTCTCCCAAGCTCAGAGACTTAAGGGTCGAATGGTTTCTCTCATCTGTTGATACTAGAATTTATGTTGAAGCAGTAGGACAGACGGCTGACCTAACAAAGCCTCAAATTGAATGACTTTCAGTGCAACAGGGGTGAAAGCTCCCTAGGTAACTTTGAGGTGGTGGGAAGGGGATGGGGAGGGGGGAGGATATATGAAGAACTCATAGGAGTCTGGTGATTGGGAAGATGGGGGAACCATCCCAGAAGCCAATGTTATTCCTACACTAGAAACCCATTTAACACATGAGTTCTTCTGGGGGAAACGGCAATAGAAGAAACCCATAGTAGCTTATCTGTGCGTTAGCATCACCCCTGGTTAACAAAGTTTACACATATTGATTGCTACTATTTTGACAATGTTTCCCCCTCTTCTGTATCCTGTATCGCTATATACTTCTAATAAATGCGAAAAAAAAGTATATAGCTGGTTGTGAATACCTATTTGTTTTTATATTATTCAGCATATTTTCCTGTATATTTGGAACATTTTATAATAAAAATGGCATTGAGAATATACGGGAGATAGAATAGAGAGATGGGATGCTGAGAACTCAAGAGAAGTTTTGCTACGTAAGAGAAGAAATGAAACAATAGCTAAGGCAAATGAGGTTTTTCTTTTTTATTTTTCTTTTTTTCTTTTGCTTCTTGTGTTAAATGGAAGATTGTAGCCAGGCATGGTGGTACATGCCTGTAATCTCATTAACTCAGAAGTTGAGGTAGGAGAACTGCAAATTGAAGGCCAGTCTCAGAAATTTAGTGAGACAGACCATTAGCAGTTTAGAGAGACCCTGTCTCAAAATATTAAAAAAGAAAGAAAGAAAAAGAAACGAAAGGACTGGGAAATAATTCAGAGGTAGAGCACCCCTGGGTTCCACACCCACTACAAGCAATAACAACAAAACCAAAAATAAAATGCTTTCTTGACTCATTCTTTGAGACTGTGCCTTTAAGATTAAGACCCTTTTTTCTAATGATAATAGCAGTTTCAGATTAATATTGGTTTCCATTTTGGATAAGTACATAATCTGATATTTATACCATAACATGAAACCATATGCAATGTGTTGTAGTATCAAAAGAGCAAAAGCAACTTGGACACAATTTCCTAAAGTGTTCTTTAGCTTTTAGAGAGAGCTTGACTTAAATTTTAGTCATAGTGCTTTTTCAGGAGCAATGGAAGCTGGTCTTCAAAGCAATTTCTGAATTTTACTTCATTTGTAATATTTTTCAGGATCAACCTAATCAGTAAGGAAAGGCTTTGCTCAAAGGTAAGTTTATGATGGAATTACTGAAGCTTAAGGTTCTTTGACCCCTTCTCATGTATCCACAATGCTATATTATTATAAAATTTGCAATAATAAGATATATTAACTGTAGTTTAAGTCAGTTAATGTAAGATAACTTTGGTGTGTGTCCAGTGATATTTTTAGGATCCAGATGAGGGCAAGTGAGTGAAGGGCACATTTTTTTTGAGTTTAATGGAATATGTTGCAGTTACATCTCTAAGGCATCAGTAGATGTCACACTGGCTTTCAGTATGTCTCTGTGGCCCCTTGTGCCTGCCTGCTCAGCCAGCAGTATGTCAGCAGAAGGTTCAAGACAGAGTTCAGATGAAAGTGTGTCATTGTGGCATTGATAGGCAGTTTCCACACCTTTCTCAAAGGTGCGCCCTCCTGGTACTGTATAATCCCCTCCCCTTAAATTGGGGTGGCCAAGTTCAGGGATCCCTTCCAATTGAATAATGATAGGATGTCACTTCTGTGATTAGGTTATGAAAGAGACAGTATCTTTATTTTGCTACACGTTCCCTCTTGCTTACACACTGATGAAGCAAGCTGCTATGTTGTGAGATGCTCATTGGAGAAGCCCATGTCAAAAGGAACTTTGTATAGTAATCATGTAAAATAGAATTTCTCAGATTCCCCTGTTTGTGGTCACAAACCTATAAGAAACTTACAAATGCCAAAAATATCTCTTATAACTGACATATGAAAGAAATTTGATGGAGGTTTTCTAAAATCTTCCTGTACTAATATAGGGGTAATATATTATAGAGGCATTTCAGGCAATTAATCTAAAAATTATGTTTTCTAGACTTTGTGAAATGTATGGTACATGTCAGCTTCTTAAAGCTTGTACTGTTATTTATTTTTTCACTTTAAATGACTATTCATTTTCTTGCCTATAAAAAAAGGAAAATAAGAAAAACTTTACCCTGCTAAGGAATTTTATTATTCAATGTATTAAGTTCAAAAGTGGAATTATTACTTTTTAAGTATTTTGAATGTTTTGGGGAGAAATGTTATGAAAACAGTACATTTATATTTTTAAAGAGGCTCAGGACAAAATATGACTGAAGGAGTTCCTTTCTGTATGTAGAAAGAGTTCAGATATCAGCATTTAACATGTCTGGCACATAGAAGATTCTCCATAAATATTTGTAGGGATGTAAGGAGAAAATGAGAGAATTACTCTACATAGGACCATGATCTGCTTACACTGCTGTAGATGTATGCTCATTAATACCCTTTGTCCAAAATACTTAAAACAGCATTCTGAGGAGTAAATAAGAAAGAAAATTAAAATCAAAAGGCACAACTTTAGGGCTGGAACGGTGGCTCAGCAGTTACGGTGTATGCCTGGCTATGCAAGGATGTGGGTTCAAACCCTAGCACCATGTACACAATGGAGTATTGGAGCAACGAAAGTCACATGAAAAACTAAGTAAAATTGATTCTCTCTCTCTCTCTCTCTCTCTCTCTCACTGTTCCTCTGTGTTTTTTATTAGGGAGTTGAGTTATTGTACAATCATAAATGTGTATAAAGTAATAGTATGATATGTATATATTCTTAAACCACAATTACTCCCACATTGCCCATACCCCAGCCTCTTGAATCTTCTATATTTCACCCCTAAAAATAATATAAATAATATAATATAAATATAAATGCTTAGGTTATAAATTTTCCAGATTTGAATGATTGTATAAGCATTATTTGGATTCTCAGGGGGGTGAAGAGTATGCTACATTGTTGATTGTCTCCCTAGATCTCTCCCTGTTCTCTCTCTCCCCTCCCCGACTTACCCTCTTCCCCCACTACACATCTATAGTTGCCCTAGGTTATGTGTTGCTATGCCTTTGCTGGGTCTAATACATGAGTTTGATTACCTTTTACCCAAGCCTGAGTTTAGCTCCAGTCTCCACAAATGAGTGAAAACATTCAACCCTTGATTCTCTGGGTTTGGCAAACTTTGTTCAGCATGAGTTCTTCCATTGCCATCCATTTACCTTCAAAGGCTGCAATATCATTTTTTTCTAATTGCTGAGTAGAATTCCATTGTAAGAATATATCACAGTTTTTGGATCCATTCATCCAGTGAGGGCCACCTGGGTTGGTTCCATAATTTAACTATTGTAAATTGAGCTGCTATGAACATGGATTTGGCTGTGTCACTTTAATGTGCTGATTCTAACTCCTTTGGGAAAATACCTAGAAGAGGGATAGAAGAGGATCCATCCTTAATTTTTTGAGAATTCTCCACATTGCTTTCCAGAGGCACTGTACCAGTCTGCAGTTCCACCAACAGTGTGCTAGTGTTCCTATCTCCCTGCAACCCCTCCAGCATCTGGTATGGTTTATATTCTTCATTTTTGCCACTCTGACTAGAGTGAGGTGAGATCTTAATGTAGTTTTGATTTGCATTTCTCTGATTACTAGTGATTTAGAACACTTTCATGTATTCATTGGCTTGCTCAATTTGCTCTGTTGAGAAGTTTCTTTTTAGCTCTTTGTCCCTCTGTCTTAAAAAAAAAAACATATTTGGCAAGGGCAGTCAGACTTTAGTATTGATTAGATGCCAGCATTATATGTTGAAGACTGTAGAATAAAATAGCCATATTTTATTCTATTTGTGATAAAGCTGCATGATGTCCATTAATGCTGCACATATTCTTTTGAATTGGAATTATACCCTTGCCTAGTCTAATTTGTTTGATAGTAAACATAATTTACAGATACTTTTAGAATCATACTGATTTTTACAAGATCCTAGTGACTGATGTTCATACCATGAAATTAATATGCATTTATGATGTTTTAAACAGAAGGCCATTATAAAACATCTCTCTTGCTTACATTTTTGTATCTAAATAATCTTTACATATTAAACATGGACTCACAGTAAAACAAATAAAGTTAACATGAAACAGACATAAAATATGGGGAAAATAGCAAAAAAGAAAGTTTTGTTCAAATATCCACAAATTTCTGAAAAACGCTGCAAAAGGTTATTGCAGAAAATGATTAATTATTTGGTTTTGTTAGGTTTTTAGCAAATGCAAAGGGAATATTAACATAACTATTAGTATATAGCTCTCATTATGCATACTTATGTCAATTAGTAGAACTTATTAACTAAAAGATGAATTTTAGCAACAAATGATAGACTCTCTCTGCTGAAAAATCAAAGATAATGAGTAACCAAATATTGAAGTTTATTAATGACCTTTATTTGATGCTAATTTTCTCTAATTATATTAGAATAAAAAAACTTATTTAATAATGGCTCCTGGAACACAAATATAACTAACTATTCATTATAACTAACTATTCATTATATAGCCTAAAAAATGCATTAGGATGAAAAGGAAAAGGTAAATAATTCCTATACTTTGAAGTTTAAATTTGAGTTTTGAGCTTTTATATATTTTTAATGATCACAGCTACCTAAATATTAGAGTAACTTTTAAATATTTTATTTCAAATATTTTTTAAAATTTAGATATTTTTCCTCAAGTAAAAGCAATAGGTATAAAGGCTCTAAAATTACCTTACTCAATGCTATTCCAAACTATTATGGATTCAGAGAAAATAAACTGATAGGCTATCATTGCCGATTGCACTTTACGCCATGACTGTAAACCAATAGCCAATCAAATATCTACACGGTCCACTGACAAGCTGAGAATTTATTTCAAAAGAAGAGAGTAGGAATAAAAATGAGAAAATGAAAAGTCAAGTTATAGTAATCCTTCAAATTTAAAGAATTAAATTTTAATCATTGTAAAAAAAATCTGCCAATAAAATGGATCCTAGGAAAATATGGTAAATTCCTTCTCCTTTTAAATACATTAAATCATTCATTCATTTAATTACTAATTTATTATTCAATAGTATGACTGGAATACTTCCTACTACTGTGCTAAATTTTGGAGTGATATTGGTGAACCCAGAAGGCATGATCTCTGCCCTTGTAGAACTTCAGCCTCATGAGACTCTTCATCTGTTGCCTCACAAACTATAGTTTCAATAAATGGTTTATTATTTGTGTTTGGAGATAAAGTTATGTAAAAGTGCCCAAATATGATATAATTCTGTAAGTTCAATTAAGACCATTGCTTAGCTTTTCTCAAAAAGCAAGAGAAACCTATTATTCCTGTAGCCCTACTTGAATTAGCAAAGAGAACTAGCAGGGAGGCAGCATGGAGCATGGCCTAACTAAGGAAGATGTATCTGTGCTTCATTGTATTCTTGCCATGGACTGATAGAATCATCTCAGGAAGCTAAGACAATAACAGGGCTTAACATTTTCTCACTTACAGAATGGAAGTTCAAGCCTCAGCAACTTTGCAGGCTCTAAGCAACTTAGTGAGACACTGTCTCAAAATAAAAAATAAAGAAAAAGGGCTGGAGATGTGACTCAGTGGCTAAGCACCCCTGGGTTCAATCTCTGGTACCAAATAAATAAATAAACAAATAAATAAGGGAGTTCTTTATCATCTGTGAAGACTTCTACAATAAATGAGATCATATGTGAGTGCTCAGTTGAACCTTCTACTCAAACACTATTTTACATACATTTGTTTATCATTGCTGGTCAACAGGAAAGATAAGGAAGCAATATCCCAAAATAAACTAAAACTCAATTTTGTGTGTAGGTTCAGGTGTTCTTTGTAAAAACCTGAGACTTTTAGCTTACTCTCAGACTACCAGATAAAAATAGTTTTCTAGCTGCTCTGTTGTGTTTGTTGGTGGCATAGGACAATGAACTGGACCTCCTTTCCCCTAAATGTGATCTCATCTCCATCATCACATGTAGACTTGCAGCAGCCACATTTCATAGACATGTATTAAAGAGAGTCAAAGGCAAAGAATTAACACCTGCAAAAAGGATGCAAACCAGGCCATCACATTAAAGAATATAAATTGATCAAATGAAAATGTAGTAAATGACATCCTAATGGTCCCTATTCTGGCTTCCTAATTCTCTGTGCGCAAGATGCTTTTATGTACCACTGAAGTAGAGCCATCACAACCTCCAACTAGCCCCAGTTAGTTTAATTACAGCCTAATGCTCTCCAAATATGCCTGGCATAAAAGCCTGTATAACTGCCTTTCCTTAATTTAGATGAGTCATATTGAGCACTTTTAAAAATTCAAACTTTAGTATAACTTTATAATACACACAATACACACAAAATATTCATTCTTAGAAAAAATGTGCACTTAAGTTATCTTTGGCAAGATAACCAGACAATTTGCAATACTAAAGGAGTTTGAGAATTGAAATTATGTGACTAAATTGCTATGAAAACCCTAAGTGCAAGATAGTATTTTATCTGTTTGATTATTTTTAATCATCATGCAGTTTTGTCTTAAGACTTGGAAAAAATAAGTCAGGTGATTGTTTCGTCATTTTATCAACATAATAATAGCTGATAAGCATTAATTGTTCTACATATGTTAACTCATTTAATTCTATATAAGACATATAATGAGACAGATACTATTATCCCTGTTTAAAAGATGAGGTGACCAAAGCATAGGGCAATTAATTAAATTATCTCAAGTCAAACAACATGTAAGTGGTATACATAGGATTTGAGCTTGAACAGTCAGTCTGTCTCCAGGTCAGATATTTTTAACTACTACCTCAGACTGCAAATATAGAAACCCAAGTCAAGTCCTACGATATCAGTAAGGATTCTCAGATTGTCTTGGCACACAAAATGTCCAGGAAGTTCAGAGAGCTAGGTATGGAGCCATTCATCCAGGAACAGCGTTGAAAAGCCTAGCACAGACCTGGTCCCTTAAAGTCACCTTAATTCTCCCTCTGGATGCAACATCACATGTAAACCACTGACATTAGCCAAGCTGAATTCAGGATACTGCTGCTAGAATAGAATTCTGCGAAGTTCCTACTTACTTGCATAAAATTCTTGTGTCTAGACCAATCTCCAGGGCTGATGATGATCACAGAAGATTTAACCTGCAAAGATATTGGAAGTAATACATTTGTTTTAGGTGAAACAATTATATAAACAATTATATTTTATTTCTGAGAATGAAAGCAGATTTTTAAATTATTGATATGTGTCACCACTGAGAGGAATTTAAAGTCACCAAGAACATTTCAATTAATTAGGCACAATCAAGTTGTAGAGATAATGGAAAACAGGAGTGTTTCCTCAAGGATGTATTTTTTATTCCGATTAGCAAAAGTATCTCTGAAAATACTCACAGGAAGTCAGGAAATAGCTACTGGGTCTACATCTTTCTTTGCACTGCAGAATGTTTCACCTCAAATGACGCTAATGGAGAAAAAATAGTTTGTTGTTTAAGTGTAAAGACTAAATAATGATAAATTGGTTGCCTGAAGTGCAGTAAAGAAAAAACAAATGGATGTGTGGCATTAAAGAGTTAATTATAGATGCAGATTAAAAGGCAAGATTAAGTAGTAGAAGAAAAGCAAAGAGTCACCTTCGGCTCAGACCCGCCAAGCAGCGCGGTCAGTCACCTAGCAACAAGTTTCCTATCCCTGCTGCGCTCTTTAATTCAGCAAATCTGCTCAGGATGGCGGGCTGTTCTCCTGACAAAACGCATTATGTAGGAGACTGAGGGATACAAAAATCCACTGTACACAGCACTCTGCTCCCTATTGACCACTGATCCTTTCTCTCACTCCACAAAAGAGGCCCACATAATGCCCTGAAAGGAGAAGAGTCTCCACAGAGAAAACATTTGCTTGTAATTGAGATTGACTACATAATGAAAATGATGTTCTTTTTAAAATTCTGCTTGTTGAGGCCACACTTTTTGTCTCCTGGCACTCAAAACACATCCCTGCTGGGAAAAGGGGCAAACATTGTAAAAACTCAAAACTGTGATTTTTTTTCTTTGCATTGAAAACACCCATTCTGTAACAAAATGGCCAGGTCTCTCTCCTTAGAACTTAAACAAGTGCTAAGAAGGTAAACAGGAAAACTTCTATTCAGAGTTGCTGCCACAAATGCTTGCTTTGCTGACGGCACACAAGCGATGCATGCTCATTGATTTGCACAACTGGACAAAAATGGCAGAGAATTTTGATTTCTTGGTTGTGCCCTCTATGAAGAAACCATAAATTGCTGGTCAAAAATCAGTCACCATTTCAAACAGGGGATTTAAACACCCTTTAAAATTTTAACTGGACTGAAAAGAAGGGGTAATGACAAGGAGTGTGCAAGATAGCTTATCTTCTTAATCTAGAAGACACAATTAAAGTGACCTGTATAGGGTTTAAGTTGATTTCCTATAAAAAGATTATGTAGTGTCTGTGAAGACTGATCTAGATTGATCACACTTCTTTTAAAACCAGATCACTGTATTTATTAATTTTTAAAATAATGATGAAATTATTCTTAGATTAGCAAGCATTAATATACATTCCTGGGTTTCTACACTGAAAGGATTTTTTCAGATAAAATGACTTTCACACACAAAAAAAATGGTTTCTTGCACATGAACAAAGTACAGTTACTGAAACATGTATTCAATAAACATTCACTAGGTACCTACATGTTCCAGGCATCCAGGAATCCAGAGATGAAAAATATATAGTCCTTGTCTGAAGAGAAGCAGAGGAGCATTATACATTTATAGCATGGAGCAAAGGGTGCTGGGCTAGTGTTTGGCACAGGAATCTAAGGGTGATTATATGGCCCAGAATGCAGGGGAAGTGGCTACAAGTTTCTATAAAGAGAAAATGCATGGTGCCTGACTGAGTAGTTCAAGATGATTGGAAGCTGGATGTTGGTGGGTTATGTGAGCATAAGATGATGCACAGCCTCAGGAGCCAGGCTAAGGGCCTTTCTTAATGGGAGTGGGGACAAAATTAGTAGATCTTACTCAGGGATGGTTAGGTTTTCAGTGATGTTAACAGATAAAGATTTGTGATTTTAATTTTCTCTCCCTAAAGAATGATCCCAGGTAATGAAGGAAAGTAAATTCCCCACTATACATTACCATTTTAGTTAGATTATACAGTTCAGATTTGATTGAAAACCCTGATGGGAAAAGAGCATTGTTGATTAAGTAATTGAAAGGAAAAAATAATTCTTCAATTTTCCAGATATTGTGAGTCTTTGATATTACTGAGGCTACACCAGATTTACAGAGTGATACAGGCAGAAAATAGTTTAGGAATATGTACATCATTGTGCTTATAAATAAAGTTGTATAAAGACTAAATTTGAGTAACAGAACAAAATAGTTTATTTTCTGGCTTGGCATGTCTTAAAAGTAAATGTTGCAATGTCCTTATGATGAAAAAACACCGATATTTGGTTGTATGAACCATGCACGTAGGCAGAAAAATGCAATATTATAAAGAACACAAAACAGACTTCAAAAATCAGTTTATCACCTACACAGAGACATGATTAAAAACATGTCAATAGACAATATAGCAGCTGTCTAGTGGGTGTCATAGAAGGCAGCCATATGTACTGTCTGCAACCGCAAGCACCTGCCTGCCCTTCTTATACCCCCATTCTGCCTTCCCACAACCTCAGGGTAGTTTTGTCTAGACAAAGCACAAGGAAACTGTTCATCAGAACCAACGATGAACCACTTTTAAATAATAATTTCATTTCTCTGCTAGATCCTATATCCCTATATTTGCCACATTGCTGATGGCACCCACTACAAGGCCCAGCACAATGCATTCTAGGCACAGCACTTCTTGTTTGGAAGGTTATCTAACTTTTTAAAATACATTTCAGAACTCAAAAAGGCAAAAAGATCATGGAAAGGTAATGAGATTGAAATAGCATAATAAAGACAGGAGCTGCTTTAATAGCAAACAGCGAGCTCTTCTATAAGTAAAGTAGCTTTCTCCTTCCTTGCTTGAGGAAGGTTTTAAAAATACATTTTGTGGTATCCTTGGCCTTGGTATCTTGATACCAATAGAGTCTTCCACCATTATATTTCAGCAAAGAGGCCTTTGACATTTAACAGTTTTATCAAAATAGAGTTCATGCTCTAGGCTTCATTCTTGATCCTTTCTAGTATCTACTGGTTCTTTATTTTGTTATTTCAGTAGAAATAAAGTGGTTTGAATATCTGTTCACTTATTCAAACTAGAACTAGTTTCTTGGACAGGAAGAGGTTCAATTTTTACCCTCCTGCAACAAGCAATTGCTGAACTGATGCTGATGGGCTCAGCAAGCTGCAGCATTCCCTTGCTCCCTTTCCCAAAGCGAATCCTTGCAAAAGTTTCTTGGTAGGTATTTCAAGGGCTACTCCATAGTGGCTTTGTTTTTTTTTTTTTTTTGCCCCCCTTCTTTTTCCTTTTTTTAACTAGGCAGAATCCATTGGGAAAACAGAGTCACAACAATGGTGACCCTGGGGGTGTTGTGGGGGTGGAGATCAACTCTGCAAAAGGTGAATTTAAACTTCCTAACAAAATTGGGCCATATCAAATCCACATGATGAACCACAGGGGATTTATAAGAGTTATGTAAAGAGTTGTAGAAATGCAAAAGGCAGGGAGTCTCACCTCAATAATTTCTTTCAGAGAGCACAGTTAATAATTTTGCAAATATTATCTTCTCACATTCATGTCTAATCAGTTAAGCTATATTATCTACCCTCTTCGCTTTCTCGCAGAAGATTATCTGACAAGTAGCATTTGCCAGTTTTTCTGAAAAGGTTAATAGTTCACCAGCCAAAGTTAGAACTAAACAGAATTGATCATTCCTAAAACTCTTGCTTGAAATGTGAGGGCTTTGTGTTGACAGCCTAGGGGTTGTAATGAGTCTCCAATACATTCTTAAGGCTTGTTTCTTTTGCCTTGTGAATGGGGAGAGTAAAATTATAGTCTCTAGGTGTTTTCCACGGTTCTTTCACATGCAGGCTTCCCAACACCAATTAAAGAGATTATGTCATCAAGTGAAAGGAAAGCTGTAACTTGTATGTTAATGCTGTGATTACTTGAGACAGGGTCACAGGACCCAATAGCATAGCAACTGACCTTAAAAAAATTAACTTTGAGCTCAATTCCTAATTAACCTTTTTCAATACAAGAAAGTGTAATTTCAGGCCATTGGTCCCCCAAAATGCCACTTTTTCTTGTACTATGAATGTGTTACCAAAATCATTTAGTAATTGTCAAAGGGTGTTTTCCCCTAATGATGTTATCTTTAAGGATGAATTTTTATCTCCACTCCAAATATATTCCCTGTGTTTTTGCAGTTAATAAATCTTCAGGAAATATATTTAAAACTACATAATTTTTAGTGTAAAAATAAATTCATGTTGATTTGCAAACATGTCCAGTAAGTACAGTCATGCCTTGGTATCCTTGGGGGATAGGATTACATTGATTCCAGGTCTCCCCTAGTCATGGATTCCAAAATCTGTGGATGCTGCAGTCCCTTATAAAACCTGTGTAGTATTTACATATAACCTATACACATACTCTTGTATACTTTAAATCATCTCTAGATTATTTGTAATATCTAATATATAATGTAAACACTGTATGAATATTATTATTATTACATTGTTTGGGAAATAATGAAGAAGAAAAAAAATCTGTACACGTTCAGATCAAATGCAGCTTTTTCCTAATTGTCTTCCATCTGTGGATGGTTGCAGATCCAGAACCTGTAGATATGGAAGGCCAACCATATTCTATTTTGTCATTGCATTCCCAACAATGTGAGATTATCAGTCATATAGACATATGTAAACCTTTAAAGATTATGTTGAAATTAAAATTTTTCATGGCTTGGAATTAATGTTCTCTGTAATTCTTAAAACTTGGCTCTGCTATATGATGTGTACTTTATTCCAGAAATTGCTCTCTGATAAAAGGGCTCCAATTATACTAGCTCTTAGGTCTGAAGTTAATAGCTGACAGTCTTCACATTTCTTATCCTCTCTGGTGCCTCTGGCTGAACAAAAGAGCAAGTTACTTTCAAGACAGTGCTATATAATGCCTGAAGAGTTTTCTCTTGATAGACATGGTTAGTCTCTGGAGATTATAAAGATTCTCTGAATAAGTGATTTTTATATCATTTAGTAATTATTCTCCTTTGATTTCTATATTAAAGCATTTTTCAAGTTTTAAATCAAAATTAGGATTTTAAACTATGGATTTTGAAAATACTTTAAATGTGACCTGAATTTAGGTTCTACTAACTCACTCCTTTCGTTCTTTTGAAGGTAGGTTGTAAATAAAATGGGCCAAAATGTTACTTCATTAATAAATTATACAGAAACTATCCTAGCAGCATCTATATTTTTCTATTTTGGATTATCCCTAGTTTTGCTATCACAGCACTTTTTTTTCTGTTAATATTGGACAAAATGCAAAGAAACCCTATAATATTTAATGGAAAGAAGTCATAATTACTGCCATTCTAGTTATATTATCCCAATATTCAGGTCTGAAGTGGGGGACTGTGGTAAAAATAGAGCAATGGAATTTTTTAAAAGGCCTCAAAAAAGCCCTGAAATACACTGGCAAATGTGAATTTCTCACATATTCTTTGCCTCCTCAACTATGTACAGAGGAGTACGCTGCTGTTTTGTTTTTTGGTTATAGTTCTCTTGGAGCACTCATACATACCACAATTGAAAAGAAGAGCAAGGACTAATAATGAGACACAATTAAAGTATTGCATAGGTTTCGTTCAAATCTGAAAAATGACACCAAATTCATGGCAGAGAGCACAATAGAAAACTGTTAGAGCACAGCTGGAAGAGTTGCCTTCATATCTAAGTACGCAATTGGCATCGATCCCTGGGCTTTTAGGATGAAATCAGAAAACAATATTCCAACATGCAACCCAATCTGTAAAATAAAAAACACATAATGTTTGAAAAAGCAAACCATATGCACAGTTTAAAGCAAATTTTGTGTCTGTAGTCTGCCCCCTCGCAAAACAAAAACCTGGAGGGAATGATTCAGGGTCTATGTAAAATGAGCATGGGGGTAGGGGAGGTGGGGAGTGGGTGTACTTGTGCATGAGGGGATTAAGCACAGAATGAGTTTAACATGGTTCTGAAATGGAATTTGTCAAGGAAAGGCAAAGTGACTTTTTTTTTTTTTGTACTGGGTGTTGCTGTACCACTAAACTACACTTCAGTCCTTTTATTTTTTATTTTGAGACAGGATTTAAGTTGCCCAGGCTGGTCTGGAATTTACAATCCTCCTGTCTCAGCTTCCCAAGTAGCTGGGATTACAGGTACAGCCCTTGTGCCTGGCAATGACTTCTAAAATTACCCACACACGTGTTCCATTCCTGGTGGATTCTCTGGTATTGTTTGGGTTCCTTGAATTCATTTTAAAAAAGAACAGTGTTATGACAAAATTTGAGATATTCTAAATAACTGCCATTCTTCAAGTGCTAATTGAAGTGAATTAGAGATCAAGTAATTAGCTCACACTATTTTTTAAAACAGAGGATCAGGGGCTGGAGTGGTGGCTCAGCAGTTATGGTGCTTGCCTGGCATGTGCAAGTACACAAGTTGAAACCCCAGCACCACATACTAGGGTTTTGTCTTGGAGCAACGTCTTGGAGCAACGAAAGCCACATGAAAAACCAAATAAAAATTGATATTCTCTCTCTCTCTCTCTCTCTCTCTGTCCCTCTCTCTTTAAAAAGAAATAAAAATTAAAAAAATAAAAGAGAGAATCAATTTTATTTACTTTTCCATTTGGCTTTTGGTGCTCTGACACTTACTTGTGTATGTGGTGCTGGGGTTTGAACCCAGGTCCTCATGCGTGCCAGGAAAGTGCTCCCAACTGCTGAGCCACCAATCCAGCCCCTAGCTCACACTATTAACATTTACCCTTTATTGGGTCATCTGAAATATGAATCAACTTACAAACGTATTAAAATAAAAAATTCATAATGTTGGAAAAAGCAAACCAAAAGTGCACCATTTAAAGCAAATTTTATGTAGATATAGTATTGTCTACAAATTTAATACATTCCTAATTAAATCTTAGCTAAATTTGTCAAAAGATTTGTAACACTAAAATTTGTAACACTAGGGGCTGGAGCGGTGGCTTACCAATTACGTTGCTTGCCTGGCATCCTCAAGGTTGTGGGTTGAAACCCCAGCACCACATACATAACAAAATGTTGGAGCAGGAAAAGGCACATGAAAAATTTAATAAAATTGATTCTCTCTTCCTCTCTGTCACTGTCCCTCTCTCTTAAAAAAAAAAAATTGTAGGGGCTGGAGCGGTGGCTCAGTGGTTTCAGCGCTTGCCTGGCAAGCACGAGGACCTGGGTTCAAACCCCAGCACCACGTACACAACTGCGTCTTGGAGCAACTAAGGCCATGTGAAAAACTAAATAGAGTTGTTTCCCTCTTTCTCTATCTCTCACTGTCCCTCTCTCTTAAAAAAAAAAGTAACACTAAATGTAACTTTTCGTGTCCTTTTGAAATCATTTTTTCTGAAAAATGAAGTATATATAAATAGATATTAACACTTTCAATGTGCTTTTTCTTTAATCATTTGATTTATGGATGTCTATGAACATGCCAAATCTCATCAAAAAATTACGCTTGAGCTGGGTGGGCATGGTGGCATACGCCTGTAACTTCAGAAGCTCAGGAGGCTGAGGCAGGAGGATCACAAGTTCAAAACCAGCCTCAGCAAGTCAGCAAGGCCCTCAGCAACTTATCAAGACCCTGTCTCAAAAAATAAAAATGGGCTGGGGATGAGGCTCAGTGGCTAAGCACCCCTGGGTTCAATCCCTGGTACCTAATAATAATAAGAATAATAATAAACTTGAGATAAAACATCTTCAAGTTCCTAAGTTTTAGGTAATAAGTAGGTGGCATACTTAGTTCCTGTCTTTTATAATCTAGTCGCTTTCATTCAGGTCAGAATATATTTGAGATAAAATTGTAAAATAATATGAGAAGTTGAATAATTCAATGAAATTGCCATGAGAATTGACCCTTATACAAATGTACGTAAACATCTATACACGTATACAAAGGCAAATGCATGTATGTATGGAAATGAGTATATATATGTGTATATATGTACAATATTCATACATAAGGTTATGTTTTAAGTAAAATTTTTTGCTAATGTTTGGATGGAAACCCCTTCTAGTCATTATTGGTGCTTAACAAGGATTCATGAAAGCAGCTGAAGAAAGTATTAGACAAAGGAGTTTGTGAACCTCAAGATTTATAGATCCTTGAAGTCATGGCACCCGAAGAAGTAAGCAGCTACAAAGGACAGGGAGGGCTCTGGTGAGGAGAGTGGCTTCTCTATCCATCTCCTTTAGAGCAGCTGGTATATGGTTCCTTAGGGCAGCACTCCAGAGCATTGGGCTGGGAGTTAGGAAACTGGTGCTCCACAGTGAACACTTAATAAAGACATTCCTGGACCTACACAGAGCTGCAATGTTCATGAACTCAGGCTGCACCCTGCTAGTGATTACAAAGAGATCCTTGACAAGAAAAAACTTCAATGAGTAGTAAGCCAGAATTTCTGAGTAACACACAAGAGAAAGATGGAATTGAAGCAAACAAACAATAAACCCCCACAATATATTATAACTGTATTAAATTACTAAAGGAAAGCAAAAACCTGCAGTATGTTATAGTCAGTATTTAATTTGATTTGTCTTTATATTAAACATTATTATTTTTGATATTTTAATGAAACCTTGAGTGCTAAATTTATTTGAACTGACAGAAATTTCAGACATTAGTTTTCAATGACTTAAAACCCCTAGAATGAATTTGGGAACAAGGTTTAGTCTGCCACCTGCTGGCTGTTTAGAAATAAGGCTGCTCTCAGGAGCTTGCCACATTCAACAATGAACCTCAGCCCTGCCTTATTAAAAGGCTGTACAATACTGCGGAAGAATTTATCTGGTCTATGTGTGGGTAGTGAAAATAGCACTGGATCCTCAGTGAGAAACCCTGGAGTGGACAGGTGTGGGTGGTGAACAGGCATCCCAGTTTTACCAATTCCTCTATGGATAGTTGCCTGAGTCTTCAGACTTCCTCCATCAATAAAATTGCTCTTCTTCTCCATGACCACCTATACCCAACAATTTAGTGACCTTTTCTCTAGGGCAGGTGTTATGAGATACCTGTTTTACCTCAAATAGAAAAGTGCTTTTAAAACCATCAGGCAATAGAAGAAAAATATATTTATCAGAATTACGAGTGGAATTAATAGCATTCAGTCAGTCCCTTGGCTTCTTGCAAATTTGTAGTTCATTGGACATTGTTACAAAGCTTTTACCAAGTTGAGAGTCTTACAGGACCTTAAAGTATCTTGAGAAAAATAGAAAAGTACAAATGTATGCATATTTGCTTAAATACTAAACCAGTTTCCCAACTTCATCAGATTCCCTGACCTGTATCCACCTTACATCTTCCAAAAACATATATTTCAATTAAAAGTCTCAAACATTCCTAAATTTATGCTTTGAATCGATAGGAAAAGTACCAGTAATCATAAAAACAAAATTACCTTCCACATCTTTTCTAGTTATGCCAAATAGTATTCAGCAGTAGCCTTAATAGAACTCAGGGACACAAAACTGGATACACAAAACATAAACACCAAAATTGAATCCAGTGGCCACATTGAACTTTTTTTTAAAAAAATTTCTTGATTTCCCAGCTATGGACTATTCCATTTCTTAAAACCTTAATAAAGTTTCCACAGTTTACCCTCGTGAAGGATTTCGTTGTTGAGATTTAATATAAATTTGCAGGCATTCACAAAAGACAGGTCAGGCAAAATCACCTCCTCCCCAATTGCTTTATTTCTTATATGAGTATCTCTTAAAATACATTTTTCCCATACTCCTGAACAGTACTGCAATCACTTTCATAAAACAAACACAGAATTCTGAAGTTAGGCAAGCCCCTGAGTTGGCTGGAGGGAGACAATGCCCTCCTTGTCACTTGATTTTGTCTCTTTTTTTTTTTTAAGGGAAGGTTTTTTTCCCCCTTGTCCTGTTTGTAGACCACCCATGAACCTTTTTATTTTTCTCATTTAATCTAGGAAAGGGGAGAAAAGGAGACTTGTTGCCCTTAGCAGTTCTTGGGCTTTTCTCCCAATAGGGTAAATTAATTATTTTAATCTACTGATGAGGGGTGGTCAGGTCAGTAGGTGTGGGAGGGAGGGGAAAACAGGTGTTTCACACACCTGCACTTCTAGTCTTAATTGCTCTGAAATCTTCTAGGCTCTGAACTGCATTCTCCTTTCTTTGCAAAGGCTCAGGGGAGGGATTCATTTGTGGAGTTCTTAACTAATTGTAGCATAAATATGCATCCACTTTTGGCTGAACAAATTATTTCCTTTAAAATGGACTCCAGGTAAATTTAATTAGAAAAAAAGGTGATTGACAGGTATGACTCTGAATGCAAGGATTAAAAGTCCTAACTGCTATTAAAAGAAAAATGCATTCAGGAATAAGTCTTAGTCTGTTTTCTTCTCATGGCAGTGAGTTAAGGTAAAGAAAACTGGGATCAGTGGTGATGGAATTCTTCACGTTGTGTGAGATATTCACCATAACTAAATATAAAAGTAGTTTTGTTTTGCAGTAGAATGCATGGAAAAATTAGCTTTTAAAAAATGCTGAGATAGGGGACTGGAGTGGTGGCTCAGTGGTTATGGTGCTTGCCTGGCATGTGTGAGGACCACCACCACATACACAACAAAGCATCAGACCAAGGAAAGCCACATGAAAAACTAAATAAAATTGATTCTTTCTCTCTCTCTTTCATTGTCCCTCTCCCTTAAAAAAAAAAAAAAATGCTGAGATAGGGGCTGGAGCAGTGTCTCAGCGGTTACAGCGCTTGCCTGCATGCTCAAGGACTCAGGTTTGAACCCCAGCACCACATACACAACAAAGTGTCAGAGCAACAAAAGCCACATGAAAAACTAATTAAAACTGATTCTCTCTCTCTCCCTCTCTCTCTCTCACTGTACTTCCCTCTTTTAAAAAAAGTGCTGATATTGGGCTGTGGATGTGACTTAGTGATACTTGCCTAGCATGTATGAGGTCCTGGGTTCAAATCCCAGCATTGAAAACTAACTTAAGTTACTTACCAAAATGAATATTTAATGTACTTCTGTATTCAGTTAAACTGTTTTCATACACATAGCTTATAATAACTGAGTGTTGTTTATCATAATGCAGACACTCTGGTATATAGTTTCATTTAATTTTCACACCAACCCTGTGAAGTAATTCTGATTACTAGCTTCATTTTACAGGTGCCAAAGCTGAGGCAGAAAGAGGTTAACTAACTTATCCCAAGGTCAGTTAGTAAGAGGTTGGGTAAGGATTCAAACATAGGCAACACAGTCTAGAGTCTGTGACTCTTAGTGTCATTCAATCTCTAGAAGTCAAGACCAATCAAGTAGCCCAACACTGAGCTACTATCCAGGAGTTTCTCTTTTTGCTTCCTGAAGTCGGTTGAGGTAAGAAAGATTAGAACTTCAGTGCTGAGCAAAATGCTCAGAGTTCATTGCCTAGCCCAGAGTCAAAAGTGCTACAGATCACACACAGTATATTTAACTAATGGCATGGGAAAATTACAGAAAAGGCACAGACCTCCAGTATATATCAGGCCTCAAGTAAGGAAATCTTGATTATGATGCTGACTTGGAAAATTGGTTATTTTGGAACTAATACTCCTGATCAACAAATAAGTCATCTGTAGTCCAAAGAAATTATGGGAATTTGGGGCTAGAGCAGTTATTCAGTGGTTACAGTGTTTGCCTGGCATGAGCAAGGACACAGGTTCAAACCCCAGCACCACATACACGATGAAGTGTTGGAGCAACCAAAGCCACATGAAAAACTAAGTAAAATTGATTCTTCCGGGCTGGAGTGGTGGCTCAGCGGTTTTGGGGCTTGCCTGGCAAGCACGAGGACCTGGGTTCAAACCCCAGCACTATGTACACAACTGAGTGTTGGAACAACTAAGGCCATGTGAAAAACTAAAGTTGTTTCTCTCTGTCTCTCTCACTGTCACTCTCTCTTTTAAAAAAAAATTGATTCTTCCTCTCTCTTGCTGTTCCTCTCTCTTTAATAAACAAATTAATTAATTAATTACTTTTGGGAATTTGACCAAACTTTTACAGTAGGGTCAGTGTCAGATGAAAATTGTAATCCAGAATACTGCTTCACAGTCAGTGCCCTTTCATTCTTGGTAACCTGCTTTACTTCCTCAGGTAAGGATAATTACACCAGTCAGTTATACCAACATTTCAACAACCATGCCATGTGACTGAGTTCTTGTTGACTGGTGAAAAGGGCAACTGAAATGGAAATACAATCTGTTACTGACATGGATGTTTCTCTTTTGGCAGCAGGTAATACATGCTCACTTGACAAAGGAAATTAGGTGTCGACACTGGTTGACTCTGTCAAGTAAATATTCTAGCCTCAAACAAGGGAACCTCAGTTTTTGCTTCCACTTTTCTTTCTGCCTGACCATTTTTGTTTATTCATTTTCAAGGTGTAGAGGTGTGGAAATAGGAAAGGGGGATTCCCCACCAGGGGGTGCCTGAAACTTCTCTTTGCTTCCTGATAGATCCCAGATACTTCCTTCTTATTAGGCCTGGCTCTGGCACCATTTCCCTTTTGCCACCTGTTCCCAGCCTCTAGATGACCATAAAGTCACCTTAAAAATGGCCATCACTGAGACCACAGGGGTGGGGGTAAGGGGTGTAGCTTAGTGGTAGAACATGAACTTAGCATGCTAGAGGCACTAGGTTCAATCCTCAGCACCGAAAAATAAAAAATAAAAATAAAAAATTATGGAAGGGAATCAATGTGCAATTGCAACATGAGTCATGTGTGCAAAATTCCCCTGGGATATACTCAGTCTTCATGTAGGAGACTGCAATGCACAGGAAATTTTCAGAGAAAGGTGTACCCATGTGTTTTGTTTCTTCAGTCAATATCCCTTGTCCCAATACAGAATTGTGACCTAATTGTCTTTTCCCACCCTTGCATTGTAGTAATGAGTAGTGCATAACAGTGCTTCTCAAACTTCAAATGTGTATGAAAGCTACCCGGGGATCTTGTTAAAATAAAGATTCTGATCTAGGAGATTTCAGGAGGGCCTGAGAGTCTAAATTCTCAACGAATCTTAGGTAATATTGCTGATCTGTAGACCCTACTTGGAGTAGTAAGGGGATAGAGTAACAGTAGGTTTAGAAAGGCAAAATTGTACCATTTTTTTATGAATAAAGTTACAATTTTAAGAAAGTTATTTTTAAAAATAATAATTACACTTTTGTATACCAATGAGTTCTGCTCTCATTGTGTCTTTTGTTATTTTTAACCTGTGTTTTTCAGATACTTGAACTAGTTAAAAGAATTTGAACTGCAAAATTGGTAAGTTTAATTTACTAGATTGACATGCTTTTGTTAATTTTTATGTTTAAGTTTCCCTTTTAGGAGTTCCCAGTGTTTGAATCAGATACACTTGAATTTAAAATTGTGATTTTAAACATTTTAAACATTTAAAATGTTTAAGGGGGGCTGGAGCAGTGACTTGGCAGTTATGGCAGTGGCTCGGTGGTTACGGCGCTTGCCCGGCATGCACGAGTACGCAAGTTCAAACCCCAGCACCACCTACACAAGGAAGTCTCAGAGCAAGGAAAGCCACATGAAAAACTAAATAAAAATTGTTTCTCTCTTTCTCACTGTCCCTCTCACTTTTAAAAAAGTAAAATTAAAAAAATAAAATGTTTAAGGGGATTTGAATAACTATATAAATGGTATAAAAATATAGGGAAATTTAATCTTCCAAATTTGAAATTGAACATTAATTAAAGAATAAGACCAATATGCTTAAATAACTTATAGATCAAATAGAAAATTATGATGAAAATGAGAAAACACTGAGAATAAATGACAAAAAATATTACATAGAAAAACTTGTGGGATAAAATTAATCTGATGATTATAGAAAAATTCATACTTTTTTTTCTTTTTGCAGTATTTGGGGATCAAAACACAGAGCCTTGCACACATACTAGGAAAATGCCCTACATCACTGAGCCACACCCCCAGTTAAAAATTCTTACTTTTTAATACTTATGTTAGAGAAGAGGAAAAGCTGAACATTAGGAATTAGAACAGGAGCAACAGGAGGGAAAGTGAACAAAATAATAAAGATAACAGCAGAAATTAGTGGAATAGAAAAAGTAGGAAATGAGGAGAATCAACAAAGCTAAAAATTGACCCTTTGAAATGACGCATAAATTAAAAACTTTGATAGAGTGAAAAACCTAGAGGATATTTAAGTGTAATATGAAGAGTTAAAAGGAAACACAACTACAGATGCTGCAAAAAATGTAAATATTATGAGAAGGACCAATTATTTGCAAGTACATTGGAAGACTTAGGAGAAATGGATAGATTCTAAGAAAAAATGTAAATCATAAAACTGACTCAAGAAAAAATAGAAAAGTTGAATGTTTCCATGACCATTCAAAAATGGAATCAGTAGTTTTAAAACTCCACAGAGAGGACTGGGGATGTGGCTTGGTGGTAGAGCACTTGCCTGGCATGTGTGAAGCCCTAGGTTTGATCCCCAGAACTGTAAAAAATTGATTAACAGGTAAAAATTCCACAGAGATGAAACACCATTCTCTCACTTTTAACAGTTTGGCAAACATAAAAGGGTGTAAGAAAAAAGAGAATACTCCCAAACATACATCTAAACAAAAATTTCAGGAGGATTAGACACTTAAATGTGAAAAACAAAACTATAGGTTTTTTGGAAGATGAGTATCTTTATATTCTGAAGATGGAGAACTATTTCTTGAGACATAGTACAAACTATAGAGGAAAAGACCCACAATAAAGAATTTGCCAAGCATGGTGACCCACACCTGTGGTTCCAGCTACTCAGGAGGCTGAGGCAGATGGATTGCAAGTTTGAAGCCAGCCTGGGCAACTTAGCAAGACACTGTATCAAAATAAAAAGAGTAGGGGATGTAACTCAGTGGTAAAACACCTGTCTAGAATGTGCAAAAACCCTGGGTGCAATCCCCAGTGCCACAAAATAAATAAATTAAAGAAAAAAAGTAAATTGTGATATAGTCATAAAATGTAATATTCTATGGCATTAAAAATAAACTAGGGGCTGGAGCTGTGGCTCAGTGGTTACAGCACTTGCCTAGCATGTGCGAGTATGCCAGTTGGAGCCCCAGCACCACGTAAACAACAAAGTCTCAGAGCAATGACAGCCACATTAAAAAACTAAATAAAATTGATTCTCTCTCTCTCTCTCTCTCTCTCTGTGTCATTCTCTCTCTCACTGTCCCTCTCTAAAAAAATAAATAAAATAAAACAACAAACAATTGCAGCATCACAGAATTTCTAAAGCATCAGCAAGCGTTAGGCCCACATTCCTCTGCCTGACAATCAAATCATTCCATAATCCATAAAGCCCACTTAATCTATCCAATCTCAGATCCTTCCCCAAAGCACATTAAGTCATCATGTCTACTAAGCACGGCTTTTTTCATAGTTCCTCATGAATGTCATGATTCTTCCTTCACTTATATTGTCACAACACCTGCAGTGGATGCTGTCTCCTGATTCACAAATCTGCCTGGCCTTCCAAGCCACCTGGACCTCCATGTCCATAGGAAGCCTCCTGTAACTAACTGCTCAAGGGCTCTGAACTTCTACTGAGTTTACAGCTGGGACAATGAAGTTTTGTGGCTAATTGTTCTCCAGGCAAATTAAATTTAATAGTTATATATACTGAACTCCTATTATTTGAAGAACCTGTGTAAGGTGTGGCAATGGGTCATGGAGGAGATGAGTTTAAAATAGTCCTTACAGGCATGGTGGTGCTCTCCTGTAATCCCAATTACTGAGGAGGCTGAGGCAGGAGAATCACAGGCACAAAGCCAGCTGGGCAACTTAGACCGTCTCAAAATAAAAAAAAAAGGGCTGGGGAAATATCTTGGTGGTAGAGAAGTTGCCTAACATGTGCAAGGCCCTGGGTTTAGTTCTTGGTCCTGCCAAAAATAATAAAAGTTTTCAGTCTTCAGCTCTACAGAGTGACCTGTGAAAACTGATTGGGCAAGGTTCTATGGCTAACAGCTCTTGAGCAAGTGGGGAAGCAACACGTATGGCACAGTGTTTTGGCCCAGGGCTCCACAGACCTGAGTTTTGGTCTTGACTCCATTCCACATGCTAGCAATGTGACCTGGTGCAAAATTACTTTTTCTACCTTAGATTTCCCATCTGTAAAGTATAGTGGTCCTGCCCCGACTTTCTATTATAGTGGGAATTACTCAAAATGATGCACTATGATGATGTACTAAGGGCAGAGCCTGGCACAGTTAGAAGAGATAAAAAGAGATTCTTATCAATAAAGATGGCTTCAGCAGGTGCAGATGGGGGAAGGTATTCAAGATTTAGAGATCAGGCAGAGCTTGAAGGCAGAGAGTTGCCTCCATAAACAGCTGCAGCACAGAGTTGAGGCAAGAGAAGCCTAGTACTCAGTTATCAGTGACAAACTTGGGTAGGACATCACTGACTCTCTTCATTATCTAGGGGTGGATGGAGAGAAGGGGTATGTTTAAAATAAGGGCTGGAAGCTGGACGCAGTGGCGCATGCCTGTAATCCCAGCATCTTGGGAGGTTGAGGCAGGAGGATCACAAGTTCAAAGCCAGCCTCAGCAACTTAGAAAGACCCTGTCTCAAAATGTAAAATAAAAAAGGGCTGGAGATGTTGCTCAGTGGTTAAGCGCCCCTGGGTTCAATTCCTGGTACCAAAGGAAATAAAAATAAGAAAATAAAAAAATAGTGGCTGGAGCAGTGGTCCAGTGGTTACGGCACTTGCCTGGCATGTGCAAGGACACAGGTTTGAACCCCAGCACCACGTATACAAAAAAGTGGTGGAGCAATGAAAGCCACATGAAAAACTAAATAAATTGATTCTCTCTCTCACTGTCCTGTGCTCTTAAAAAAAAGAGAAAATAAATTTTAAAAAATAAGGGCTTTAAGTAATATTTTGGACTGCAATAGTTTTCATTTTTAAATTATCATGACAAATAGTTATCATGTAACAAATTCAAGTTATCTAACAAAAACATAGGCAAATTAATTTAAAGGCTAAACTAAATGCTTTGTAGTCTCTACAATATCTGAAAACCCTAATGCTCATCCAATTCATTTCTGTACCCAGAATAGACTTTTTAAAAAAATCCCTGATTTTCTCAGTCTTATCAGTCAAGGAAGTTGAAAAAGGGGTTTTAGGGTTGGAGAGGTGGTTCAGTGGTAGAGTGCTTGCCTGGCATGCACAAGGACCTAGTTTTGATTCCCCAGAACCACATACACAACTAAGTGTCAGAAAAACAAAAACCAGGAAAAAAATTTAATTCTCTCTTACTCTCTTAAAAAAAGGCAGGGGGAATGGGAGTCTTCTGTTGCATATATTTTACTCTGGGCCTTTGAGTCTCTTTGTGACCCTGCCAAAATGAAGATCCAAATAATTAGGAAGAAATATGAAATCTGTTTCATTTGTGACTGTCTGACAAGGAGCTCCCTAGAGCTTAAATACCATGGGCAGCAGATTCTGTGACTAACAGATGCCATGAACAGAGGCAATGAGAAAGATTTTTCTCTTTCATAACTGAGAAAAAAGTAAAAGGCCTTTTCCCTCTTCTCTAAATTCCTGACTTTTCCTCCTAAGAGTTCTGATGATTATGGTAAGTTTCATTCAATTTAAAAGTCAATAAATTAGAAAATGAAGTGAAATTATTCATATGGCACACCCCACTTATAAATTATTCTAATGTATTCTGTACCTTGTTGGACTACTAAAACCAAGCAAAATAAAAGCTATTCCTTTTATTCAACGATGACTTTGTTTTGAAAAATCTGAAAGATTAAATTTTCTAAGTGTAGATCTTGCTTATTTCCATTTCCTAGATATTACCCAACGAATGTACAAAAGAATATTTGTAGTGCCTTAGGAAATGCCAGGATACATTCCAGGAAATTTGTGATCATATAAGCTATGTAGCTTCACAAAGGAAAATATCCCTTCTTAAAAATGAGTTGGAGCTGGACGCAGTGGTGCACTCCTGTAATCCCAGTGACTTAGGAGGCTGAGGCAGGAGGATTCCAAATTCAAGGGAAGCCTCAGCAGTTTAGCAAGGCCCTAAAACAACTTTGTTGGAGACTGAGGCCAACATGACACTTGGTGCCAGAGAAAAGAATTAGTGGTAAAGAACTCTGTAAGAGGCTCAACTGGTTTGTATCTTCCCTAGTAATTAGCAGACTGCCTGACCGCGTGACTGAGCTATTTGGCCGCTCATTTATTACAATTGGTTGAATGTGTTTGCACTGTGTCCCTATTGGTTGTTGTAACAAATAAATACCGGGCGTACGGAGACAGAGATAGAGATGACTCTAGTGAGAGGAGATGCTCTCATGCAGGTAGCAGAAACAGGGAAACTAGTAAGGGGAGAAGAAGAAAAATCTCCAGAGTAGAAACAGGGACTCTAAAGCAGAAGAAGAAAAGCCTCGGCAGTAGAAACAGGGACTCCAAAGAGAGGAGATGTAAAAGCCTTGCCTTTAGTGAGAGGAGATGAAAAATCCTTGCCTCTAGTGAGAGGAGATGTAAAAGGCCTTGCCTCTAGTGAGAGGAGAAGGAAAAGCTTTGCCTCCAGAGAGAGGGAGGAAATAAAAGTGTTGGAGAACTCGGGCCCAGTGGGTCTACTTCATTCCCAGTCAACCGTCAATTGAGAGCTCTCCAGTTCCTGCCGGCTGGGACCGGACAAACTTAGTAAGACCCTGTCTCAAAATAAAACATAAAAAGGACTGGGGATGTGACTCAGTGGTTAAGCACCCTGGGTTCAATCTGTGGTGCCAAAAAAAAAAAAAGTTTGAAAAGAATTCTATACTGTGATGCTACAAAAGAAAAGTTTAATTGATAATCACATGGTTTCCTTTCTTTAAAAGAAATAATTTATAGATATTTCAATTTCACCATCAAGTGCCACAGGTAAGGAGATGGTTCAAAATGCTGTGCAATTCCCTGACTTCCACAAACACTTCCTGGTGCTGGGAATAATGGGGGAGTTGATATTTCCTACTGAGGTGGGATTCTCAACACCATTGTCAGCACCTGCCATAAGTGTCTGAGAAGTGGGGATGTGATAGAACCATAAACAATCTGAGGACCGAAACATGCCGTGCTATGAGAAGGGCTTTATTACTAGTAGTACCATCTCTATTTGTTGCTCCAATTTAAGAAGCACATACACATTATGAGACTATAGAGGTTTTGTAATCCGAGCACAGTCACTTAACAACAAACATTGAGAGTGTGCTTTTCTGAGTATGCTGTTTGCAAGAATTTCTCCCATTTCATCAGAACAATCCAACCAGTAGGTACTATACTCATCTTCATTTTTACAGACGAGGAAACTGAGGCTTATTCGAGAGAACTGTCCCAGAGTACAAATGAGTAAGAGGCCCAGTTAAGGCATCAAACCTAGGTCTGCTTCTCTGATGCCTTGACTCCTGACTACTCTGCAGCTCCACACCCCTGAAAGCTTGGTGCTAGTGAACTCTGCTGCCAAATGCTGACTTGGATTGGATCCTCACCCTTTGTGATAACAGGACTTCAGCACAGACAGAACAGTAGGGCTTATTCCATCCTCCCTCTCTTTCTAGAGATGGTGGGGTGCAGAAAGGTGAGGCAAAGATGCTGGGACTGCATGTCTTGCTGTCCTCCTTGCTGTTGGTGACTGAGGCCAACATGACGCCTGGTCAGATGCTAGAGAAAAGAATTGGTGGTAAACAACTCTAAGAGGCCCAGCTGGCTTGTAATTGGTAAACTGCCTGACGGCATGACTAAGCTATTTGGCTGCTCATTTGTTACAATTGGTTGAATGTGTTTGCACTGTATCCCTATTGGTTGTTGTAACAGATATATACCGGGCCTACGGAGAGAGAGAGTAGTAGATGACTCTAGTGAGAAATAGATGACTCTAGGAGATGACACTGGTGAGAGGAGCCCTTCCCATGCGGGCAGCAGAAACGAGAGAGACAGAGTAGTAGCCACTAGTCAGAGAAGCAGCGGCAGCAGAGACAGAGGAGAGCAGCAGCAGCAGAGGCAGAAGAAACATGCAGGCGGTAAGAGAGGAAGAAAAGCCTCAGTGGTAGAAATAGGGACTCTAGTGCGGCAGTAGAAACGGGGACTCTAAAGACAGAAAATGTGAATAGCCTTGACTCTAACTGCAATGTTTTAACGCCTTGCCCCTAAAAGAGAGAAGGCGGAGAAGGAAGCACTTGGAGGCCTTTAGCCACGGTAAAGGGAAAAGTGAAGCACTTGGAGAACCCAGGCCCGGTGGGTCTACTTCATTCCCAGTCAACCGTAGAAAGAGAGCCGTCCGGTTCCTGCTGGCTGGGACAGAACACCTTGCCACTCTTTGCTCAACACCACATTTCTCTCTGCCTTTTACAAAGTTGCTGACTTCTTTTGCAGTTATTCTAAAAGCTTTATTATTGGCAAAGCTATTGGAATGGGGTTTTACTACTAGGTCAAAGTTGCAAACCAAGGGTCTCTTAAGTTCAAGCCCCCATAGGTCAAATGTTAGTATCACAGGCAGCAGCATCACACTGTGTCTAAGCAGTTGATGGACCTTCTATTTTGAAGAATGAGACTTATCAATTAGTTTCTCTATCACTGAGGGTATTGGATGAAAAATAAATTGTTTGCTAAAATGACCCAAAGCATCTCAGATTGGCCATACCGTAATTTGGTCTTTTTTTGCTCATCTGAATTTGACTTAGACCAGAAGAAAATATCCTGCCCACAGACCTATTTCTCTTGTCTCTTTATGGCACACAAGAATTCTGGAAAATGGAGCTAACCCACACCCATCTTCACTGTTACAGTTATTCAACAAATGGTAATGTCCTCTCTGTTGGACATCAGACAGAGACTGGTTTTTTTTTTTTTTCATATTTATAGTTCCCACCCTCCTGGGTTTGTATCTTCCAAGAGAGAGAGACTATCAAACAAGCAAGTACAATCAAGTATAACAACAATAAAGAAAAGTTGAGGGGTTTATATAACAACAGGGGAGGGGCCCTAAGGTCAGAACTGTGGAATGCGTCAGTGAAGACTTCTTAGAGGAAAAGAAGGAAAAATAGAAATCACTCAGAGTAAATGGCCCAATGAAGGTGGGAGTGGGAGGAGACAAAGGGAAGAGGATGGTAAAGGCTTAGAGGTGAGAGAGTATGGACCATCCACAGAACTGGAAGAGGCACCCAGAACTATTTGTATTCACTGATTTACATAAGGGCAGAGGAACCTGCTCTGAAAAAGATTTTATCTTTGTCCAACTGGAGTTTGGAAATATAAAACCATAATCAAAACCAAATTGCAGGAGCCAGGTGTGGTGGTGCACACCTGTAATCCAAGCTACACAGAAAGTTGAGGCAGGGGAATCCCAAGTTTAAAGCTAGCCTCAGCAATTTAGTGAGACCCTGCCACAAAATAAAAGATAAAGAGGGCTGGGTATGTAGCTCTGTGGTAAAGCACCCCTGGGTTTAATCTCCAGTAGCACAAAAGAAAAGGAAAAAGCAAGCAACCAACCAACCAAAATCAAATTGCAGGAAATATAGTGAGAATTCCTAAGAAAATCTTTCACCTTCTCTCCAGCTGTAGAAGGCTGAGAAACATGGGATGCATGCAGATGGCATCATTAGCATGATTAGATATGATCAATTTTTGGAGCATGGAGGGGGTATTATGCGTTTGTCACAAAATAAAAATTTATAAACATTTGGCAATATAATTTGTGATTGCATGTCTGTTTGATTTTTCTGGAAAGAAAACCTCCAGTAATGAAGGCATGAGCATTAGGATGACAGAATGAAGTATGCATACCTCTAGGCATGTGCTGAGTGAGGAACATGGGAATCTCTTTGGGATATCTATCTACCATCTATCTCTATCAATCATCTATCATCTATCTTCTTTCTATTTATGTGTTGTCTATTATCTACATCTCTATATCTATCTACTCCTCTCTCTCTCTCTCTCCCCTTACCCCTCTGCTTTCTCTCTTTCCCTCCCTCTAGGTATCTCAGTACTGGTGAATGAATACAGGGCCTCCTGCATGTAGGCAGATGCTCTACCACTAAGCAACATCCCCAGTCCTTTTTACATTGTATTTTGAGACAGGGTCTCACTAAGTTGTCCAGGCTGGCCTCAAACTTGCCATCCTCCTGCCTCAGTCTGCTAGCTAGCTGAGATTACAGAAGTACTCCTGGCTTTTTTTTTTTTTTTTTTTTTTGGTAAATATTTTGGACAGAAACTAAACATTTGAACTAGTACATAGTTTAAAACATTTTACATTAAAACAGACAAAATTACATTAAGGAATAGCATATTTAAACGCACATCTAATCTATACATTGTATAAGTGATATGAGAAACTGAATATAAAATAACCACTTTTAAAGAGATTTCAGGATTGCAGCAGTACACTTACAGCCTCCCTCCTCTCTCCCCTCCTGGGTCTACATCCTCACTGCATTCAGCCAACACAAGTGATTGAGTGGGAGAGTTTGTGGAGCACTCGGTGAGGGTAGTGGGGAGATATGAGTTCTTTTTACCTAATAATAACCATTTTCTACTCTGAGTTCTAACTTTCTATTTAATAATAATAACCATTTTATACTTTTTAATAATAACAATAGCAGCAGGAAAAGCAATGGCTAATGTTTAACAACTGCTTACTAAGTGCTAAATACTTTTTTTTTTTTTTTTTTTGGTACTAGGGACTGAACCTTGAGGCATTTAACCACTGAGCCACATCCCCAACATCGTCACTCTTCTCTATTTCTTTAAGTTTTAATTTGGAGACAGGTTCTTCCTAAGTTATTTAGGGCTTCGCTAAGCTACTGAGGCTGGCTTTGAATTTGAGATCCTCCTGCCTTCGCCTCCAGAGCTGCTGGGATTAACAGGCTTGAGCCACTGCACCAGGCTAAAAGCTAAGTACTTTAAATGGCTTCTCATTTAATGCCCCCCCCATCGATAGACATACATCTTTTAAAGTCTATATTATTAATGTGTTGATTTACAGATGAGCTGGTGGGGCAAAAATACAGGCTGTGCAGTATTTTTGTAATTGGTAAATCCCAGGCTGGCTCTCAAACCCAACCTGACTTCCCAGCCCACATTGAGCAATGGATATTCAAGAGGCCAGGGAGCTATGCTGCCCTCTGCTGGGAAAAATAAGCTCTTGCCCCTTAACCCAAAACACCTTTGGACTGTTGGGGAGCCTGGAAAGAAAACTCTGCTCCAAAGGGATGCTTTGTATTGGCAATATTTAACGATCCCGTTTGTCTTGTAAGTCATAATGTAAGTCAATCAGAAAGATTGCAGGGACAGAGGCAATCAGGAAAACAGTCTGAGGGGAAGCAAGGCAGGGATAAAGAGGCAGAAGGTAATGTAATCAGAAGAAGGCCAAGACTCCAGTGAGCCCCTGGTCTAGATGACACAGTGACCAAGTCCCAGGGTTGCCCTTGAGACCTCACATCTGCTCTAAAACCTACAAGGGTGGGAAAAGAGTATTCTGCCTCTCCATGGCCTACTGGCAACCCCTGATTTCCTCACTTACCTCCCTACAACTTGTGAATTTCAATCAATGCCCAGCAGCTGAGGTGGTCTGAAGTTCTCTTCCTTCCTTTCAACAGGAAAAGCCCAACACAATGCCAATTTGGTGTGGTAGGTCCTTGGACAAATCTCCCACTGCCCTCTCCTGTCTGGGTTTCCTGCTTCTTCTCGGTAAGTGAGGCAATTGTGGTTCTCAACTGAGGATGGTACCACATTGCTGAGGGTGGTGGGAATGTGTGGGGGCCGGGGCACTTGTGGTTGTCACAAAGACTTGGAGAGGGGGCTATTGGTACTGAGAACCCAGGAGCCAGCAACCCTGAACATTCAGTAGATTCTATCAGAAATCCTATTGAAAAACACTGGATGATTAAGAGTCTATTTGGGGACTACCAGGTGTGCTCGGTGGTAGAGCACTTGCCTACTATGCAGGATGCCCTGGGTTCCATCCTCAGCACCATAGTATAAAAAAATCTATATGGCAGTTTTTTCTTAAATATAGATAAATTCACTTCAGACTTCAAAGTTCTGTTCAGTGGGTTTCTTGAAGTAGAATGTTAAGGGGAAACTGATAAATAGTTCATGATTTTTATGAAGGTTTTCAAACAGGGTTTTCAGTTCTGGGTAACATTCTGAAGAAACAATTTTGCTGTGACTGGAGGACTTCTGACATGTTTCTAATACCTGTGAGATCTCAAGGTCTAAAGCCAGGATCACATTAAACACAGATGTTCCATGAGCCAGAAAGTGTTCTGTTGATAAAACTGCATGGCAGAATTTTCCCGAGTTAGATCTATTTTTTCCCTTAAGGATTAGGTACGTGTTTTTATTTGTCTACTATTGAGGGCTAATGGAATATTTGGCAGAGTCAGACTGGAACACACACTGTGAAGGGGCCTTTCTTCAGAGCAATGATAGGTGCCTTTGCTGGCTTTTTGGTCCCCCTGGATCATATAGGAATCTTCTATCCTATGCTTCAGTCATTCTTTACTACTGCTGCGGTTTAGATCATGGATGTTTGGAAAAGTCTCATTTCTTTTTTGGGAGAAGTCTCTTTCTTCTCATTTGAGAATTCCATGATGGACTACTGAGAGGTAGGACCTATGGAGGAAGGTCACTTGGAGCATGCCCTCAAGAGTTTTTCTTCTTCTAGGCCCCTTCCTCTCACTCTCTGCTTCCCAGCTGCCATGAGCTGAGCAGCTTTTCTCCACCACCCACGTCCACCATGATGCTCTCCCTCATCTCAGGCCCAGAGCAAGGAAACTGGCCAACCATGAACTGAATCTTCTGAAGCTGTGAATCAAAATAATTTTTCCTCTTCTAAGTTGTTCTAGTCAGGTATTTAGGTCACAGTAACAAAAAACTGACTAAGACAACTGTTATTTTTATTGTATCTGAGTACCATGTATATTATAATTAGCTTTGCATTTTTAATCAACTCACTTCCCCCCGCCCTTTGGTACCAGGGTTTGAACCCAGGGATTCTTAACCACTGAACTATATCCCTGGACCTTTTTTATTTTTTATTTTGAGACAGGATCTTGCTAAGTTGCTTACGGCCTTGCTAAGTTGCTGAGGCTGATCTTGAACTTACAATCCTCCTGCCTTAGCCTCCTAAGTTGCTGGGATTACATGCATATCTAATTCAACTCACTTTTTAAAAACTTATTTATAAGTAATTTATGTGAAGAAGTAGTTATAATATATAATATATATTAATATAAAATGCACTTTGAAATATATGTATAACTTTAAAAAAATTACAGTTCTTCCATATATTTATTACCTTAAATAATCTCAAATAAGTATAACCATGACTATATGTTATAGAAATGACAGAAATGATTTTTTTAAATCAAAATTCTATATAAATAACAGAATATTTAAAAAAGAATACCTGCACCAGGCATGGTGGTACACATCTATACTCCCAGAGACTCAGGAGGCTGAGGCTGGAGGATTCCCGTTTTGATGTCAACCTGGGTAACACAGCAAGATGCCATCTCAAGAAAACAAAAGTGCAGAAGAGTTGATAAATCATGGTGCAAGTGAGATTGAGTACCAGAAGCCTCACATTTTCCACCTGACCTCAGGGTTCCTAGGAATGGAGACAGAAAGTTCATATTCCTACAGTGCCTCACAATCAAATTCCCTTCCTATCCACAGACCCATATTATCTGGGGAAGATTCACTTGTGGTCAGTCTTCTCTACCAGATAAGTCCATAAAAAGTATTAGAGCTGGGCATGGTGGTGCATGCCTGTAATCCCATCGAAGTGGGAGACAGAGGCAGAAGGATCACAAGTTTAAAGCCAACCTCAGCAGTTTAGCAAGGCTCTAAACAACTGTCTCAAAATAAAAAATAAGATGGGCCTGGGGATGTGGCTCAGTGGTTAATCACCCCTGGGTTCAATCCCTGGTACAAAAAAAAAAAAAAAAAAAAGTACAACTTTCTCTTTTTCTTCAATATGTGTTCCCCCTTTGACTATGCGTTTTTCTGTGACATTGCTGAATAATCACAATGATCTCTCCTCGTGGAAGGGGGTCCAGGAAGGTGTCAGAATTCTAAGTCAAAAGGAAGGATTCCATTTACTGGAAACTAGTGTCAATACATTGTCGTCCACACTCTCTGTTGGTTTAGCTTGTTATCTGCAAGGTCCACATGGGCAAAGATCCTTACCTGTTTGTTCAGAGTTGGAGCACCTAGATACTAGGCTCTTAATAAACACTGGTTGAATGAATGAATGAATCTCACCTTTCCCCAGGGTCAGTGAAAAATGCTGTAAGACTATTAAGAAAATAAGGAAGCCTTGGATGCTGACCCTTGATGAGGGGCCAAGGAGAGGTCTGAGGGGAACCTGAGGCTTTTCATGGACTCCGCCACACAGTGGCAAAAAGCATGAACTTTGGCACGGGATGCATGAATCACCCCTGGTGGTCACCCTTCCAGCTCATTTCAGACACTTGGCACCCGAGCTCAGGAGTGCTGAAGGCGCCTCTCCTCCCTCTCCTCGGGCAGCTCCCACTGATTTACAGGGCCTATCCAATGTCTTTTTGTTTGGCCTTGCCTTTTTAACAGCCTTGGCAGTTTGCAATTATAGTAACAATGCATGGTTATTCAGGCCTCAGAACGTGCAGCTCCCTCCTTTTGTTCCTCTCCAAGCCAAGGCTGGGTGTCTTTCAGGACACCTGTCCTGTCCTTCAGAAGCACTTCCGACTTCTACCGCGCTGTCCGCTTTCATTTAATACACATATTTTAAAACATGCGTATATGAAAATGACAGCTTTCACAACCTTGTAAGATTTTCTCCATCTGAATAAAACTCCAAAGAAAAAAAGCGTCGGACACATCCTGTCTTGATCTGGGGTAAAATAAATCTGCCACACGCAGTTCTTCACCGTGACCCATTTCTCACAAAACCGGCAGCAGGGCACCGTCTGGTGTCCCTGCACAGTGTGTACTAAACGTGCGGCGGATGCAGGAGACCCGCCCTTCGCTCACCGGGCGCTGGATAAATACTGGCATGGTGAATTAATATCTCCCCCGGGAACTTAAAGGGAGCGGGGGTCGGGGTCAAGGGCGCCAGGTGTACGGGGAAACCACGTTGGAGAGGCCTCGCCCTTCCCCCACCCCGGGCGGCCCGAGGGCTCCGGTAGGTGGAACCGCGGGCGCCTGCGGGACGAACCCCAGGGGCGGCGAGGGAGGCAGCTTTCTCCCAGGGATCCTTCCGCTGGCGGCGCCCTCCCAGCCGCCCGGCAACTGCACCCACGCCCCGCAGCCCAGGGCCGAGCGGCAGTCCAGGGGTGTTTGTCAGTGCGCCCTATATAGCCGCAGACAGCTGCCATCTGTTATGTTTAGTAACACCACCACTGCGCTCCCCCTTCCCTGAGAATAAGCCCGCCTTGGCCATTAAGCCAGGAAGATATATTTTAACGACTTTCTCTTGCAAGCAGGCCTCGCTCATAAGTGGCCGAGTCTACAGAAGAATGGCTCTTTTGCTCCGCTTCCTGGGAGCTCTGTGCGCAGGATGCCCAGTCCATGGTGGGCCAGGGCATACACAGGGTAAAGAAAAGGCAGAAAGCGCCTCCCTCCATGGGTGCAGCGAGGAGAAAAATCTGTGATGTGTGCATCCTTTAAATGCATGGCATTTCAGATCTGCAAATTCTAAGTGTAAATTGGGCTAGAATATGATTGTGAATCAAACCAGACGTCATGATTAATTTATCACTGTGCTCCAGATACATCAGTTAAAATAATATGAATTTAAAGCCACGGTTGCTCTTGCTTTTGTGTTTGCTGGTGAGCGCTAGGGAACAGATAACTAGAGAAATAAAGGAACTAAGATTTCACTCTCTTGTATTAGCAGAGCGTGAACAGAATTAAACATTCTCAACCTGATTTCTTCACACTGTTGAAATTGAATCTGCCCAGTGAGTGTTTGGTATTAATCTTTGTACCACTTTTTCTTTTTCATAGTGCTGGTATCAAACCCAAAGTGTACTCATTGCTAGGTACACATTTTACCACTGAGCACACCCATAACCTGTGTACCACTCTCATTAACACACCTCAGTTGCTAAATGGTAGAGATGAAGGACGCTGAAGATGCCTGAAGTTCTGGTTCCTAAACTGGTTGATTATTGATACTTTCCAGGGCCTTGCTACTCACAGTGTGTCCCATGAAGTGGCAGCACAAGCATTGCTTTTGATACTTGGAAATGCAGTATATCTAAATCTTTAACAAGAGTCCCCCTTTCCCTTAAAGTTTAAAAAGAACTAATCTAGGGCTGGAGAGGTGGCTAAGCAGTAAAGCACTTGCCTGGGATGAACTAGGACCCAGGTTTAAACTCCAGCACCACATATACAGCTAAGTGTTAGAAAAACAAAAACAAGATGAAAAAAATAAATAATATTGACTCTCATTCTCTTTCTCTCTCTCTCTCTCTCAAAAGAAAAAATGATCTAGAGCTTGTAATCTCAGCACCTCCGGAGGCTGAGACAAGAGGATTGCAAGTTCAAAACCAGCCTCAGCAAACTTAGACCCTCTCTCAAAATTAACAATATAAAACGGGCTGGGGATGTGGTTGAGTGGTTAAGCACCCTTGGGATAAATCCCTGATATTGACCGAGTTTTCTAAAATCACCAATACATTAGTGCAGACATCTGTATATATTTTAGTAAGCAGCCCAGATGATTCTCACAAGTTAAGCAGTCAGGTGGAAGTCACTGGTCTCTAATCTAAGGCTAAGATGACTTTCATGCTTATGACCTCAGCCAAATTTATTGAATAAGTTGACTTGTCTTAAAGTGTGATAAAGGTTTATCTGTTTAGTTATCAAGGCATTACAGATGCAAGACAGCTTATTAATTACAGCATTTGGTTAAATGACAACACATCTAGTGCTCCAATTAGGAAAGCTCAAAACAGAAAGATTTTCTCCGTATGTAACTGGCTCATTCACTCCCAGACTGTAAGCATGAGAAAACCTTCCGCTGGCCATCAAAGCCATTCCCCACCCCATTCAAATAGTCTGATTTTATTTATAACAGTACCTTTCATTCAGAAGGAAACAATAGTCCTTTATGTGGGTGCTCTGTACTATTGAGGGCTGTACTAGAATAGAAGACTGTGTCTAGTTCTGGACTTCCCAATAAAAGAGGGGTGGTGGGACTTGGCAGAGGTTCAGAAGAAATTCATAAAGCTTATTTGTGAAATTCAACATGGATCTTCAAATTGTGGGACATTTTTTAAAAGATGATCATCTGTCATGATACAAATGACGTGAAATGGGTCCTTTACTATAGCTTGAGACATTTCGGGGGGGGGGGGGATTATAGTGGTAAATGGAGGAAGAGGAAAAAATGCCAAAAATGCCCCAGGAGTGCAAAGTTCTAACTTTGGCTGCACATTTCAGCCACCTGGGAAAGTTTCAAAATCCCAGTGCCCATCCAGTGAGGATCTTTGTGGGTGGGAACCAGGCATCATTTTTTCAAGGTCTGTGGGTGACTCCAATGTGCAGCTCCCAGCTGTGCTTCTTCCACTTTAATGTCTTTGGCACCACCCACCTGGGGAGTTTGTTAAAATTCAGATTCTGAATTGGCAGGTCTGGGAAGGGGCCAGATTTTCTGTTATTCCAAGAATAGCCGATGTTGAAGCTCTGGTCCATGGACCAGGCTTTGAGTAGTAGCAAGGACATGGAGGAACTTAAAATTAGACTAAACTTTCTTCCAGAAAGAGTCTGTGATTTTATTTTCAGGCCATCTCAACTCCCTATGAGTCTGTGACATTTATCAACATGCAAAAGAGATGACTTAAACCATATCATAAGCTAATGAAAAGAAAACCAGGGGTAGGATATAGCTTAGTGATGGATCATTCACCTAATGTGCCTAAGATTCTGGGTTTGATGCCAACACTACAGGAAAAAAAAAAAGGATGGGAGGAATCAGTGTGAAGAGCAAAGCCTTGGAAGAAAACATTTAAAAACAAACAGTGTCTCCCCAGATTGAAAAGTATTTGCATGAAAATTTAAATAGCAGAAAAATTTCTGGGCAATATTGCCATTCCTATTATGTTACCATTTCTTCAAGATGACTTCAGTGGTAATAAAGCTGTTTTAATGTGTATCTGGAGCAGATGGTCAAGTACAGGGGCAGCTGGGGTGGTGGCACTGCTGCATCTATCTATGCTAGTAACATCTGGTCCAAAGCCAGATCACTGCAGAAACCGAGAGGTTTCTCTAAATTCTGGGCATAAGTGAGGACCAACCATTTGTGAGATCCCAGTCAGCTTTCAGCATGATAGGACAATGAGTTAAGACAAAGTCAGATTATTGCTTTTTTAGTAGTAGGAATGGAACCTGGGCTTCACACATGCTAGGCAAGTGTCCTGTCCTACCACTGAGCTACATACCCAGCCCCAAATTTAAGCAGTTTTAAATTTAAAAATATCCACAGAAGGCCTGGGATGTAACTGGCACCACAAAAAAGGGAACAAAAACAAAACAACAAAAAACTGTCCACAGTAATATTTATAGTTAGTCCAAATAACAAAACTGCAAATGTACCATCTCATTTAGCCCTCTTACCAACCCTGTGGGTAGTTTCCACTATTATCCCTATTTTACAAATAAGACAACAGATCTCAAGAGGTGAAGTGCTTGCCCAAGGCCCTCCAGCTAGAATGTGCCAGAGCCAAGATTGGTGTCTACCTTTTTTTTGAAGAGAGTGAGGGGGGTGTATGGGGGAATCAGTTTTTATTTTTTCATCTGGTTCTGGTTTCTCCAATACCTAGTTGTGTGTGTGGTGCAGGGGTTCGAACTCGGGTCCTGGTGCATGCCAGGCAAGCGCTCTAACAGCTGAGCCACTGCTCCAGCCCTGGTATCCACTCCTGTTTCTTTCCAGAATTTTCATATTAAGCTGAAACATATGATAATAAATCTAATTTATGATTTGGAATTTTCTAGAGATATTTTTGCTGCTTTAAGTAGTGTGATCATGCTTTTCTTAGACTTTGATCTAAATATTTTTCAAAAGCAGTCTTTTAATTTTTAAATTAGCTTGGTTCCGCGCAAAGATAAACTCTTCAAAGGTCGGGTGTTAACTTAATCCTCTTTGGGTTTTGGTTGAAAAAGATCGGCTGAATTGACCTTGAGGAAGCCGCTTCAGAGGGTTGCGGACGTCTCTTCCGAATCGGTGAACACAGACAGCCGCTGTTATGGGCAGGGGCATTTTCTAGGCTTTTGATAGCAGGCAGATTTGTTTTTCTTGACAAGACCGGGAGTAAAAAGACTTAATACCCATCTTCAATGTGAATCGAATCGTTCCCTACTGACACTAGATCCTTGGCCCTGGGGAACACCAGGCTGGCGGCCCCGGGGGGCTGCATCAGGCCGGCTCAGTGACCGGGAGAAGAATCAGAAGGCGACAGGAACCACCGCAAAGGCCCAGGGGTCACAGAACACGCGCGTAAGGACCCTCAGGACTGCCAAGATAGCAACCCCAAACGCAGAGTTGGCCAGAACAAATCTGTCAGCTCTGAGTTAACATTGTAACAAATAACAGCCTATGTAACTGACGTAAGCGGCACCCTGTCCAGCAGGGAGTGATGGCACAGGCCAGGAGTGCCGGCCATTCACAAGGCTGAGGCCCTGTCTCAAAAATAAAAAACAAAAGGGCTGGAGATGTGGCTCTGTGGCAGAGAAACCCTGGGACAGGCTTCCGTACATTAAAAAACAAACAAACACAGCATCACTGTTCTGACCTGTAAAGTGGCAGACATGCTAAGTCACCCTCAGACAAAACACTTAATGCTCAGGGTGAAGTCTGGGCCTGTGCCTCTCACATCCTTCCTCCTGGAGCGGGAAAAGCTATGACCCACACACAACCTGCTTCCCATTGGGTGAATGGATACCCCAGCAGGGGTCCTTTACTGACTTTTTGTTTTTGTTTTTGTTTTTTTTTAAGTTGGAAGTCAAAACAGAAATCTCCATCTCATCAGTGGCCATGACCCAGGGATTGAGGCTTGGGAGCATCCACTTTTCCTGCAGCTGGAGGAGGCTAACCTAACCAGCATAGAAGATAAGACAGGAGAGAGAAAGACTATGGAGAGGGCTCAGAGGCCTGGCTCCAAATGTTCCCGTGGCTCAAGTGTGAATGATTCCTAACCAACCACAATTTAGTTATATGATTGTAGAGAGCCTGAACTAATAAATTCCCCCTTTGCCTAAATTGGTGTGAGTTGTTTCCATCACTGGTAACCAAGAAAGTCCTGACTCATACTGAGGAAATGGGTAGAATCTGATTTAAGCCCCTCTCTCTTCCCATTCACATCTTCTTTAAAGTTAACGAGCAGCAGTCTCCTGCAGAGGACACTGATTTCTTCCATTTAAAAACCTGCCCTATGATGGCATCTCCCCAGAGGATTTGACCCCCGACTTTCTGTCATGTGGCTTTAAGAAAAAGTAAAGAATTTTGAAATCTCACCTTTGAGAAAAATATGCATTTTTTTCTTAACAGTGAAAAAAGAAATCCATTTCAATTTGATAAGCTGCTGATTGCAGGTTTTCTGGGAGAGAACTGATCTTCTTGCTATTGCTGAGATGGCATCACAATGTGGGTCCTAGAGGTGAGGGATGGACAGGTGTGGGCCAGTTTTGAACATCCGTCATGAACCTGATAATGTGCAAAGTACATTTTACAAAATACCCTTTTTATTAAACTTCATGATCACAGGTAAGAAATGCTAGTCCATTAAATAAATGCATTTGGGAAATATTTTTACTGTTTTCTAATCCCTTTACCTGTGTCCTTTTCTCATACCATTCAACATCCATGGGGACTTCTATATGCCCTCCCTTTAGGATACCACTAGTATACCTAGAATAAAGAAGAAAATAAATTCTTGGTATTTGAATTCAAAGGTAGACTTGAAATCTATAGCAGATTCAGTTGATTTGCACGTTCAAGATTATATATATTTATACACACACACACACACACACAAAATTCTAAATGCTTGTTTCTGGAGTTTTTTTTTGTTTGTTTGTTTGTTTTTTTTTAACGTCTCAGGAATGCTTAACTACTAAACCACATCCCCAGCCTTTTTTTTTTTTTTTTTAATTTTTGAGACAGGGTCTTGCTAAATTGCTTAGGATCTCGCTAACTTGCCCAAGCTGATTTTTAACTTGAGATCCTCCTGCCTCAGCCTCCTGGGTCACTGGGTTTATAGACTTGTGCCATCACATCCAGCTAAAAGCTTGTTTCTAAATGTGAGGGTCAAAGACAAAAAGACCTAGAATCTAAATTTATACAGCAAGCCAAGGGTCAGCAAACTACAGGGTTAGATTAAATGTTTATTTTTTGTAAATAAAGTTTTATTTAAGCAGTCATTTGGTTATGTGTGCTGTATGGCTTCTTTCACACTTAGAACAAGAGTTGAGTTGGCTGTGGAGATGCACTCCTGTGATCCCAGCAACTCAGAAGCTTGAGGCAGGAGGGTTACGAGTTCAAAGTCAGCCTCCCCAACTTAACAAGACCCAGTCTCAAAATAAAATATAAAAATGACTGGGGATGTGGCCCAGTGGTTAAGCACCCTTGGGTTCAATCCCTGGTACAAAAAACAAAACTACAACAACAAAAACCAAAACAAACAAAAAAACAACAGCAGAGTTAAGTTGTTGTTGCAATAGAAAATTTCCCATGAAACCTAACATATTTGCTATTTGACCCTTTTCAGAAAGTTTCCTGACCCTTGCATAAACCATAAAAAAGAGGAAGAAGATAAGGAGAGAGATATTCTCTCCTGAAAAGAAGATCAGAGTTTTTCCTGTAGTGGAAAGTGACTAGAGTTTAGAGCTTTCTGGGCTCTGGAGAGCTGGTACAGAGTCAACCATCCTGAACTAAGCCCAAAAGAGGGAGTAGGAAGTAGAAACCACGGATCAACTAGGAGGGAATTGAGAGCAGAAAAACCTTTGCTTGAAGGTGACAGAGGGTCTGAGGGTAACTCCAATGCGCAGTGGCCTTCAAGAGTATCCAGAAGTTTACTTTGTTTTCAACAAGGGGCTGGAGGTGACTGAGAGAGCTGGTAGTCTGGATGAAGTCTCTCAATTATGTCAATGCCGTTAACAAGTGGGCAGGAACATACATGTGGGCAACTCCAGCTGGACCAAGGAATCAGAATGGACCAAGCCAATATCTAAATATGGAGGACAAAGGATGTCACATGGTCCAGATGCCCCAGCCTCAAAGCCAGGATAATTCTCAGAGCACATATTGAACCCTCAGAACTTACGTTATCCATACAGAGGAGGAAATGGAAGATAGAATCATTGATTGTGTAAGTGGTTTCCAAAGGGTGTTAAGTAGGCTGCTTGGAGGGTTTATATCTACCCAACTGTTACCTATGGTTTCTTAGCTTATCCTTTAGAAGTTCTACCCAACAAAGTGTCATTAACATTATAACAATGGTACCAATGTCTAACGTAGCATAGTTCAGCAGACCTTTCTGATATAATGAAACATTCTCTATCTGTACTGTTCTATACTGTAGTCACTGGACTCGCACGTCTGTAGAACACTTGAAGTGTGGCTAGTGCAACTGAAAAATTGAATTTTAAAATTCATCTGATGTTCATGATTTAAATTATAATTTAAACAGCCACAAGGCTGAGGGTGTAGTGCATGGTACAGCGTTTCCCTGGCATGCGTAAGGCCATGGATAAGAAAAAGAAGCCAGAGGTGGTGGCCAACACCTTTAATCCCAGCAACCTGGGAGGCTGAGGCAGGAGGATCGCAAGTTCAAAGCCAGCCTCAGCAACTTAGTGAGACTCCGTCTCAAAACAAAATATAAAAAGGGCTGAGGATATAGCTCAATGTTTAAGCACCCCTGGGTTCAATCCTTGGTTACCCCCTCCAAAAAATGGAATATAAAGAAATAGTCACTATACAGATCTAAGACATCAGATTATTTCCCAAGTACAGCATGTTCCAAAGGGGGGAACTGAAGAAGTGTTGTTTAAAAGACAGTGAACATCTTGACCTGTCTTCTAGTCCCTTCAACATTGTCTGGAGTAAGTTCTTGGGAGTGTTCTGGCAGGCTCTCAGACACAGTACAGAATCCAACTGAAGAAACATAGTACAGGTTGCTTGCCGCAGGATGCCTCCAGAGCTTTCATTTTGATCCTTACAGCCCATCTGGTGCTGCTTTGGGAAGACAACAAAAGAGATCTGAGATAAGCAAAAACTTAGATCAAAAAAGGAAAACCTAGGGAAGAAACAGAGGTGGAGATGCAAGATTCGAGTGGACAGAGGAGATTAAAAGGGCCTGTCACGCAGCATCCTCAGCTCAGGCTTTTCTGCTCCCAACCCGCCCAGCTCCCACTGGGCCCCTCGATGCATGGGGCTGCATTGGACCAGCCCTCACCCCTCTGTCCTCCTCCTTCCAGCCTGTAATTATGGACACCAGGTGTGCTGCTCCCACTCCTGGGTGGGGACTATCATTCACTGAGTTGTGAATGGTAATTTGCCAACCTTGATCCACATTTCTTTTTAAAAGCCAGATTTGCTGGGTGTTATGTTACATCACTCAGGAGCCTGAGACCATAGAAGAGGAAATGGAATTATACAGGAACAAAAGAGCCTGTAGCTCACTTTCCCATAAGCCCTGGATAACAGGTAGGATTGAGGGCAGGGCTCTGGGGAGACAGAAGCCATAGGAGCTGTGCCCAGGACTGGGAAGGGGCTGGCTGGCTGCAGGACAAGCCAGAGGGAAGGTGCTCAGTAGCCATTCGAGGGCTTTTGCTCTAATGCCAGGTTGAGATCAAGGCAACGAAGAAGTGGGTGTACTTTTCTACACAACAGATTGTAAGTGGGACCACAGAGTGCTTAGGATCCTGGATATAAAGGCACACTCGGGTTCAAATAATGACTTCATAGTAATGCTGCTTTTTTTTTTTTTTAAGGTACCAGGGATTGAACCCAGGGGTGCTTAACCACTGAACCACATTCCTAGCTCTTTTTTTTTTTTTTTTTTTTGAGACAGGGTCTCACTAAGTTGCTGAGGCTGGCTTCGAACTTGCAATCCTCTTGCCTGAGCCTCCTGAGCCACTGAGATGACAGGCATGCACCACTATACCCAGCCTTTTGCCTATTTCTTGTGTGGGTAGGTGGATGAATCTTTCCAACCCAGGATCCAAGCAGCATCTCTGAGTTAGGCTTCCAGTAACAATTTCTCTCCTCCAGTGATACCTCCTTTCGTGTCTTTACCAGGCTCATCAGACCTTCTGTTCTGGACTGAGGGGTTGGAAAGTCCTCTCTAATGAATTAAAAGAACAAGAAGTAAGTAATTAGTAAATAACTTTTATCTTGGATGATGAAGGATGAACAAATGGCACATTGTGGCTCCAATACAAGGGACTCAAGTGCTGGGAGTCTAGCATGTCTCCTCTGAGCCTCCTCATGGGTGGGATAATAAGGCGTGGGAGGCGGTCAGAAGGAGTGCCAACAAATCCCCGGGTTCCCTGGCAGGAGAGGGTCTCTGGTCCCTTCAAGACCAGTGCATTTTCTAAGAAACCAATTCTGAAGGATATAGCAATCCTGTTCAGAAACCAAGCTATCCACTGCATTTGAGGAGTTGGTAGGAATACCAGCTCCCTGGCATGTTCCTCTCTCTCTCAGGAAAGGAGCACAAGGCAAAGGTTAGCAATAAAGCGGTGTAGTGATGTGGAGCATGGGAAGGAGAGGGCATGGGAGGCAGGACCAGGCATCTTCCCTCAGATCAAAAGTGTGATGCTCAGCATGAAAGCCTTCAACTTGGCCCCTGCAACAGCTGAAAACCCTGCCCATCCTGTTTTTAAAACAATCGTGATTCTTTTTTTATAAAGTAGAAATTAGACCGAATTCAGCCATAGGGGTGCAATTCATGTTCAAATCCCTGGATGTCAATTCTTCTGACCAGTAGGGAGCAGTCCCTAAGACCAGTGCTTCCAACGTCCAGCCGCATGGGGCTGGGGCAGCCTCAGTGCTAGGTCTGGACTTCACAGTGCTGTCTTCTGTGCTCCCCAAAGGCTGAGGGCCTGCCCGAATAGATCAAAGGTGTTTTTCAAAGGTCATGCTTCCAATGGTGATCTCTTCTGTGGTTACAAGTTAATCAATAGGCTGATCTGAACTTAAGACCCAAATGAAAAGAGTGGCATCTGCTGGGCCCCATCAGATCAACCTGACCATCCTGATCTAGGAACCTTGTCTGAGGAGGGAAGTTGCCTTGCCTGCATGGTGGACAGGCCCCCATGTGAATCTCCCTCCTGCCCAGGGCAATCATGAGGCTGGCTCCCTAGGGGCTGAGGACACCCAAGGAAACAAAGTCACTTGCTTTTCAGGAGGAACCTCAAGCCAACCACCGTGGTTTACAGCTTTGAAGAAGTTGAAGGTGCCACAAAGAACCCAGCTAGAGTCCATCTGCATTCAGATTCCAAGGCAGACATCTGGGTGGTGTCCCATGGCAGGATGGTGTCAAGTGGTCTATTGACTAGCCAAGGGATGGGGGACTGGAAAACTGAGTTCACTTAGTTTCTTCAAGTGCTTGTTCCCAAGAAAAGAAGGGTCACAGGTATGCATATCACAACACCCCAGACAGAGTGTCCCTCTGACTCAGGCAGCCTTGGGGGCATTGTTAGAAACTAGAATGACAATGATAATGACATCTTCCACTGACTTCCTGGAGGTTTGCAAGAGCAACTTCACCTCCATAGACTGTGCCTTTCTTTCTTTCTTTTTAAGAGAAAAAGGGACAGAGAGAGAGAAAGAGAGAAAGAATCAATTTTATTTAGTTTTCATGTGGCTTTCATTGTTCTGAGACATCGTTGTGTGTGTAGTGCTGGGGTTCAAACCTGTGTCCTCACACATGCCAGGCAAGCACTGCAACCACTGAATCACCACTTCAGCCCCTAACTGTTTCTTTCTTGAAAACTTCTTGGTCCAGCATAACTGGGTGGGACATGAGAGCATGCCTGGGAGACACTGGGATGGTGCTTTATCTTGTTTTTAATTTTAAACTTCTAAAATATTTTAATAATTAATATTGATGGTAAGACTGATATACAATGCAATTATTTATTTTATAAGGAGATTCTGTACATTGGGGCAGCATCTTGAAGTACAACGCACCAGGCTTTTATGTCTTCTTTTACATTATTATTGTGTGCTTCCAATTTAGACAGAAACGGAACACAAATCCATTTTTATATACATTAAAAACAAAACAAACAACTAAGCAGATTTCACCCCTCAAAGTATCTTGTTTCAAAAGAACACAAATGAGATGAAAGACGAACCAGAATCCGTGGATGCCACAAAGAAGGCAGACAGGGAGCTCAGGAAATCAAATTGTTGTAAGCTTGCCACATTAAGTGAAAGAAAGGCAGTGAAAGAAGGCTCCAAAAATGTCATTTCAAGCCAAAGACAATGCAGGCACCTGCCAAGCAGTTTCCCAACCAATAAGATAAGATAGTCAGCAGTTTATCTGTGACCATGACCATATAAACCCAGTCCTCTAACAGAATTAGTAGAATCCTCATGATTTTACCTCAGTAACTCCAAATGTTAATGAGCTTCCAGGAGATGTATCCAGGATTGTCTCCATAGCCTTATAAAACTTTGGACAGTCACTGATATTCACTGAGCTCCCATTAGGGCACGGGCAGAATTAACCTACCTCGAGTTTAACACAGGGTAGAACTCACATTCCTTTTGGGTGGTTCCACCATTCTTCTACTCCCCTGTCCATTCACTGGCCTGTCCCCTAATTGGGACTAGCATCTGCCACTGTTCCTGGTTGACATCAAGTCTTTTCCATACCTTTATCTCCTACAGAGACTAGCTCAGGGGATTTGCATATGCTGTTGAAAATGTTAAGCAAAACACTCCACTTTGCATATTGGATGTGAGACACTGTCCTGTGTCAGAGGTTGGGACTTGCATCTAAGGCAGCCATTTCACAGGTTGGCCTGCGGCCTACAGGGTGCCGCGAGAGGGAGTGCAGGCCAGGATTCTTGATAATGGATGTTGACAAGCCAGCCAGTCAGATCTTGGGGAGTTTGGATTAAAGCTCTGTGGGGAAGGCTCTTAGTTGGTGGCAGCTAAAGTAGAAACAAATTGCATCACAAGTGCGCTGGACTCTTCATAACAAGTAGCAATGGGTGCCCATGGGTAAAAGGCTGAGCCATTGTGCCCTTGGATGATGTAGCCCTGAGGCTTTTTTTGTTTTGTTTTTAATTGCCCTGCTAAATTCAATGTTTAGAAACATGCTGGCTCTTCTACAACCACCATCCACATGTATAAATACTGCAAAATAATTTTGGAACATAGAGCAATAGGAAACAGCTCACCCGCTGGTTCTCAGCTGAACCATTGTTCTGAAATTTAGATCAAGACCAAGAGGTCTCCATCACCTGGATCTTCCCTCACCCCAGCCCCTTCCTCACCCTCTTTCAGGTCCCCTGACCCGACTGTGGAATAGAATTAAGGTTTTTGTTTTTTTTTTGCAAAAGTTGCAGGTTTGGTTGGCCAGGGGGAGCACTCTCAGGTTGCAGCAGATCGGCATGTGGTCTGCTATTAGCAGATTTCTTCCAATATGTGGGTGGTTTTTATGGACTCTACTAACTTACATCTACTTTTCTAAATGACGTTGTGTTTTTCTATTCTCACTAGGCTTTGCCTGTTCCCAGGTAATGAGTTGAGTGTACCCAGTGAATCTACATATATCCATACATATCCATAGAAGATGCAAACCTGCTATATAGCAGGCACTGTTGACAAATGTGACATCAGTAATGACTATGGTCTAGAAAAGAAGTCCTGGGTTCAACTAATAAGATGACCAGCCTGTACAAAAGTTCCTTTTCAAATCGTTTTTGATTTGAGGACAATCCATCCAGGATAGTTAGAAGAACTCTGGCTTCTGGCAGGATTTTTTTTTTTCTTTCCTTTTTTTTGGGGCGGGGAAAGGGTGTGCTGGAGATGAGTCTAGTGGTAGAATATTTTAATATAAATGTTTCCTGGAAGACACAGGTTCCTAAAAATCCCTTATCACTGGTTGGTGCCTCCTAAACGATAGTCTCCAACAATTCCTGATGGTCCCAAGTGTCCAAGGGCTTAAAGGTGTGTGGTTGGTAAGAAACAAGTGGGTGCAGGGGATGTAGCTCAAAGGCAGAGTACTTGCCTAGCACCTATGAGGTCCTGGGTTACATCTCTAGAACCACAAGAAAACAAAACAAAATTAAAAGTTACCAAGGAAACAAGGGACCAGCTATTCCAGTCCAGACAGGGTATGCGGGGCCAGGTTTATCCTTCAACAAGATGCAACTAAGGAAAACAGACACAATATTGAAACAAAGGTTCTTAAGACATTGAGCCATCAAGCAGTAAGGCACAGGTAAGCCAGGAAAAGGTAGGCATTCGGTGTAGGCAGAATGATGAGGTCAAGTAAAGAGGAAATTAGCTGACGGTCATTTTATTTTTCTGAGAGGGCAAAGAGCATCCACTGCCCTAAGCTAGCAGAGGTGCACAGCAGCTTCAATCCCCCTTCATTAACAAGGGTCATCCAGACAGTGACTTCCCCTCTAATGATAAAGATGCTTGAGGGCCTAGGCAGGGCAAAGGACTAGGTCAGATCAAAACTTCCCCCTCAGACTGGCAGGTGTGGGGAGGGAAGGCAAAGATCAATCAAGGGAAGAGAATCTTAAAAAGACAGTGGCATCCCCTCTTACCAGTGCTTGGCTCCAAGACTGCTTTCTCCTGGATAAGTCTTTTCCTTCTATCCTTTCTTATGTAAACTGTTTGTTCCACTTGCCTTGGTGACCCTCGGTTTCATTCTTCGACTCTGGGAGGACACAAACCCAACATCCACAAAAATTGGCATCACAGGGATCAGTGAGGGAAAGGAACAAAAACCTGACAAAGGTTCCATTTTCCCATGTAGGGAGAGGTTCCTGGAGATGACACAGGAAGAGAGAACCAGGTGGGGCCCATAGGTTTGTGAAACAGACACAATCAGGAATCTAGGGAAGCTGAGGTTACTAGATTCTGGAAAAGGGGTCCCTAAGAGAGCAGAAGAGAGAAAGAGCTGAGGGTCTGTGGAGATCCCTGCAAGCCTACAGCTAAGTTTCAAGCAGCAGGTCAGGAAACCACCCAAGACCCAGATAGAACCACCCAGCGCTGCATAATGAAATATCTGCTGTAGTCCAGCAGTATGCAGAGTGACTTCCATTTAACTGGGCAATTTAAAAAATATCACCTTGGGCTGGGGATGGTGCTCGGTGGTAGAGTGCTTGCCGAGTGTGCATGGGGCCGGGCTCCACTCCCAGCACTGAGAAAAACAAACCCAAATCCTTTCTATTTGATGTACAAAGACCAGCCAATGACGAAGCCTCCTTTTGCACTGGCTACTCAGGATACCAAACCAAAGGAAGCATTTTATGTACTAGCCTTACTCCAGGTTTATTCTTACTTTTGCTATCCTTGTATCCTTTAATCTGAATTCTCTAAAAAAAAAAAAAAAATCATGAGATCGTATATTTTTGAAAATCATCTTTAGGAATAAAGTATAAACAACAAAATCAGGACTCATGTTTTGAAAAGAAAAATTATAGAAATGATTTTTGGGAAACCCAAAGAGAAAATGATTAGTTTGCCTAAACTTTTTGGGATGGATGAAAAATTGTAGAAATGGATAAGATGTGAATGAGAAGAAATATACAAAGAAAGGAAGGTAGATATAACGTTTCCCAGAGACAAAATGATTTCAATAGGACGTTGTCAATGTCCACTACTCTTCAGGGAATATTGTCCAGATCCTAGTCAAAGACAGGGTAGAGGGAGACAGGAAACTTGAGTGGGCTCATGACCAGAGTGGGGACCAACAGAGGGTCAAGGTTTAGGACAGGGAAGTAAGATTTGAATAGCTGAGGATGTTAGGGATATTTGTTAATTTTCAAAAGGTAAACACTGGGGGAAATATGGAAGGAATGGAGTTTAGAAAATCTACCAATGCTAAAATGAGTAAATAAGAGTTTAAGGAGAAATGGACTGTTTATACGATCTTTAAAAATCTCCCTAAGAAGTAATATTAATTGCTAAGAGAAAAAACCATGACATCACAGTGGAGAAAAGCAGCAAGCATCACCTTAACTGAGCAACCAATATTAAATAACATCACTAGTGGGCTGGAGCGGTGGCTCGGCAGTTACGGCGCTTGCCCGGCACACACGTATGTAAGTTCAAACCCCAGCACCATGTACAGCACCATGTACACAACAAAGTCTCGGAGCAACAAAAGCCACGTGAAAGACTAAATAAAAATTATTTCTCTCTCTCGCTGCCCCTCTTTCTTAAAAAAAAAAAAAAGCATCACTAGTGATGGGACAAATCTAGATGCACTGATCTGGGTGTGGCATCAGGTCCATGGGACTCCTACCAAGACTGCATGATCTGAAGCTGATAATGGGAGAGCCCTGCACGAACCCCGACCAAGAGATAATCTCAGAATAACTGGTGTCTACCCCTCAATGAAGACAAAGGTGGGCAGAACAGCAGCTCCAGAATAGAGACCAAAGACAACAACCGAGTGCCATTCGTGGCCCTTGGCTGAACACTGCACTGGGAAAAAAATAGCTATAACAGACATTTTGGGATAACTAATGAAATCTGAAAATGGACAGTGGATGAGGTAAGAGTATTATGTCAATGTTACATCTCCTGATTGTGATACTGTGATTATGCAAGAAAATATCCTTATTCTCATGAAATCTACATTGAAGCATTTAGAGGTTAAAAAAAATGTTTACAACTTCTCAAACGGTTCAGAAAATTTACCTGTGGGAGGGGAGGAGAGAAGAGAGGGAGAAAACAAATAGGGAAAAATGTATACAATGGTCAGTCTAATAAATAAGTAAATATATATATATATATTGAGAGGATAGTGTGTGAGAGAAAGAGAGAATCAACTTTAGTTTTTCATGTGGCTTTGATTGCTCTGACACTTTGCTATGTATGTGGTACTGGGGTTTGAACCCACGTCCTCGTGAATGCCAGGCAATACTACTGAGCCACCACTCCAGGCCCTAGATAAATATATTTTATTGTACTATTCTTTCATATATATGATATATTTTAATGTATATAATAAAATATATTTATTACATGTTTTAATACATATAAATAAAATACTACCAAAGTTAAAAGCCAAATGGTTTTTTTAGGGTCACAGGATAACTGTGGTCATAAGATGGTTTACAGTGTCAAGGTGGACACACCAGCCAGAAGTGGTGATGCATGCCTATAATTCCAGAGGCTCGGGAGGCTGAGGCAGGAGAAATGCAAGTTCAAAGACAGCCTTAGAATTCAGTGAGATGCTAAGTAACTTAGTGAGACCCTGTCTCAAAAAAAAAAAAAAAAAAAAAAAAAAGGCTGGGATGAGGCTCAGTGGTTAAGCACTTCTGGGTTCAATCCGTGGTGCTCCCTTCCTCTGCTCCCAAAAAGATGGACAGACCAAAAATCATGTGCTCTTTAAGAAGCACCAGCTCCCTATCCACCAAGCTTGCTTATGGAAAGCTACATGCACATCTTCACTCAAAAAACTACGTTAAAATATGCTGAAACTCGGGGCTGGTAATGTGGCTCAGTGGTAGAACATTTGCCTGGCATTTATGAGGCCCTTAAAAAAAAGTTCAAAAAATATGCTGAAACTGCTTTCATGGAAAGAGGCAAGGGGGTTTGGATGAACTTTGTGGAGTTATCAGAAGATCTTGAAGTACTCCAAGATTTGAGAAAGTTAAAGAATTAAGGTTAGTGAGAGACATGACTTTGAGTACTCCCTTTGGGTTTTCTTTTTATCACAAAATTTGCTGGGAACTTCCCCCAAACCCTTTTTGAACAGTGGCCAGAATCAGAGAAAGCATCCCAAACAACCCAAACTGAAATGGCCAAACCTTTCCACTTGGCTTCAGGACTCAGCAGGGCTAATGGGTCTGGGGTGTCAGATATTTTCAGGGTTTTAGAGCAAGACCAAGCCCTCTATGACCAATAACTGCTCTCGCTTTGTAACACAAAGAAGGAGCTGAGCTAATGACCTTGGACTCACCAGCTCTATCATTTCTATCACCCAGAAGCATCTAACCTTATAGAACAGAGGATTGGTCTATTGAAGAGCTGTTGCAGGACTGGCAAAATATGAGGTTCTACCTCCTAAGATTCTATTTATGTTCTGAATGAGTGGATCAATATAGTGCTTCCTTCCAAAGCCAGATATGAGGGTCCAGAACTATGCTGTCTAAAATTCCAGCCACTAGTCACATGTACCTATTTAACGGAATTAAAATGAAAAACTTCAATTCCTTACTTTAACCACATTTCTAGTGCTCAATAGCTACATGTGGCTAATGATTTCCATACTGGATAGCATTGCAAAACATTTTGTTGAACAGTATTAGTCTAGAACAAAAATAGTAGATCACTGAAAAAAATTTTGCTTTCTATTCTCATGACTAGTGGTTTAGAAGCTTTAGTATTCAAAGGAGGAATTATTATACAAGGTCAAAACTACGGTTCCATTAAGTCGGAGGTGACATTGTCACCTGATCATTTGGAGTTACTCATCCAGTGGAGAAACAGAATATTTTTAAAGTCTAGGGTGAGTCTCTGTGCTTTTTTGGCTGATGTATTCAATCAGTGAAGACAAAATTATGCTTTGACAAGGGAACTCCAACTATCAGAGGTTTACAATAACAGCAGCTTATTTTTACTTCACACTGTGTGCCAATCATGAATCAAGAGTTGTGGCTTTGTTCATGTGCTCTTTATTCTGAAACCCAGAGTAATGGGATGTCACCTACATGAAGAGGGCCATGCTCATGACAGAGGGAAAGGGGATGGCAGAAGCACATGATTAAAGCTTCTTTGTGGAAGTTTCTTAATCTCACTTTTAACTGGCCAGAGCAAAACACATGGCTAGCCTGATGGCAGTAGATGGTGATGTTTATCTCCCCCCAAGGGATAGGATAGGAAATATCCTTTAGTTAGGGCCAAGGAATACTGTGAATAAAATGCAGCAGGTTAACAGAGACCACTGCGAGAAAATAGTGCTGCTGGTAGAAACAGTGGCGTGCACATGTGTGATGTTTTGACTTATTCTTCCCTATTTGCCCATAAGTTGTTAGTTGAATGTTACTGAATGGGATTGTGTTAGGTCTACCTCACAGAGGTGTCCTGGACTTCAAACAGTAATGTCAACACTTTGGGGAGGGGCTCATCCATTTTGAAAACTGCACTACGTGAGGCTGGAACATTTTAGTGAGTTGCATAAAATGATATGGCTGGACACTGGGAAAACGAGGTAGGGCAGAGCAGATTGTTGCCACAGATCAATTGCCCAGCAATCATCTTTCCCTACCTGCACACTGATTTGTTTTGAGAAGTCTCTATTTGTAGTCTTGGTGCTTCATTCAATTTTGGTGTCTGCCCCACCATGGAAGCTCAGAAGGTAGATCTTTCCTTTTGCCTTGGCTCCTACCTGGCAACCTGGTTTTTCAGCCTTTCTATAAGGTTGCAAGTTCCTAATGGACTTTCTAAAAATTTTACTGTTTGCTTATGTGAGCTGAAGTCAGAATCAAAGAAGCCTGGAAACAAAGAACCCTAACTGATATGGATATGCATTGTGTGGTAGGGTTGGTGCTAGGTGTCTCTATATACTGTCAGTTCTCACAGCCATTGACCATTCTCCTGGGGAAGACACACATGCAAAAGCTAATTGCTGGTCAACAAGAATCAAAGAAATCTTGGCTGATTAAGAATTTAAAAATGGGAAGCATAGAACTGTTATTGGTAGGGATCAGAATTGATCCTCACCAGCTAGGTGATAGGAGGAGAAAAGTGGTTTACAAGATTATCACCTCCAACTTTTATCCAATGTTGATGAGGCAGGAAGAGAAAAGGTCCAGCTCGATTCACTGTTGTAGAAATAGCTGGTGATCTCTTCAGCATATGGTGCTAGGAAAACTGAGCTACCAGGTGCAAAAGGATGAAGCTGGATCCTTACATCATATAAAAACATTAACTAAAAAACAGATCAAAGGACTAAGTTTTTGAGTTAAAACTATGTGATTCTGAAAATATATATAATAGTGAAAATACTCATGACTCTGGATTAGGCAATGATAATCCCCAAATATGACATCAAAAGCACAGGTGAATAAAAAAAATTGAATGCTACCAAAATTAAAAACTTTTGTGCATAAGCATAAAGATACCACCCACTGAATAAAAATGTAGTCCACAGAAGAAAATACTTGCAAATCACATATCTGATAAGGAATTAATATTTAGAAAACAATAAATTCTAACTGAACACACACACAAATTCCACTTTAAAATGGGCAAAGAACTGGGCTAGGGGTTAACTCTGTGGCAGAGCACTTGCCTAATATGTGTGAAGCCTTGGGTTTGATTCCCAGCACTGCAAAAAGTTGGGCATGGAGGAGGTAAAGAAATAGACTTCTAGATATTCAAATGGCTAAAAAGCACATGAATGAATATTCAACATTAGGGAAATGCAATGGAAAACCACTGCATTAGAATGGCTATTATTAAACAGAAAATAAGCATTGTCAAGGATGGGGAAAAATGTAACCCCCATGTATCGATGGTGACAATATAAATGGTATGGCCACTGGGGATAAGTTTGGAAGTTCTTGAATAAGGTGAACATAAAATTACTGTGACTCAGCATATACAACTAAGTGTCAAAGCAACGGAAGCCATGTGAAAAACTCAATAAAAATTGATTCTGTCTCTCTCTCTCACTGTCCTCTCTTTAAAAAAAAAAAAGGAATTTAATGGGACAAATCAGAAACAAAATAAAAATAAGTTCTGAGGAACGGGAAGAAGGGGGACTTACTCCTAGTGTACCTACAGTTCCCATTTGGGATGATGAAAGCTGTTTATAGTGATGGCCTTACAACATTGTCTTACTTAATGTCACTGAACACTTAAAAATGGTTAAAATTGTAAATTTTGTTATGCATTTTACCACAAGAAAATGACAAAAAAGAAAAAAAAAGCTGATGGGATCTTCCTTGGGAAGTTAATTAGAGTGGATTATGTTGATCAAAGATGTTTGGAGGAGCTAGGGAGGAGGTTCAGTGGTAGAGCATTTGCCTGGAATATGTGGAGCCCTGGGTTTGATCTCTAGTGCCACCACCACCAAAACAAGAAAAAAAAAAGTTTGGAAAAGGTTTTTTCCAGATTGAGATTTTTTGTCCATTGTTTACATTATTATGAAAGCTAAATTTAGTATATTAATTTATTAACATTCTTTAATTTATACAATAATCCATACCACTTAGGGACTTTGGGTCTTTTCCCTACATTGTGAGGAAACAGTTCCAAAAGTTGTCCCCAAAGTTGGATTTTTAAGGTATTCTAACTTAAAATATATAGGGTCTGTGGCAAAAATAAAATTCACTCAGATGGTCCCAGGAACACCTCAGAAATAAGGAACCATCACCTAGAGATGATGACACTGAAGCCCACGTACCACACATCTGCTGATGCACAGCAGCATGCAGTTGAGACAGCAGTCACTTTCTAAATAACTGCCTGTCATGTCTCAAAGACAGACTCAAAATTGCAGGTGTGGATTGCAGCGAGACCTGACAGGAGCAGCTTGCCCTGTGGCACATTTCAGGATTAGTGACAACAGGGATTTTTATTTGATACTGGTTAATAACTCTCCTCAGCAACATTGGGTAGGGCAGCTGGAGTAGCTCTGGGTGAAGGATCTAGTATGAGAGCAGAGGCCTCACTGTAGGTTCCGTTCTGTTTGCTTACCACTTACATTCAGAGAATTCATTAATAATACATTCTTTAAAAAAAAAAAAAGAATACATTCTTGCTTTATTCATGCCCTAGCCATCACATCACTGGTGTGGGTTACCGCTTTAGTATGGGAGGAAAATTTTCCAATAGAACCATAGGTCCTGAGATGTTTTGTCCAGATTATCATATTCAGAATAAAAGGACTTGTGTAATAGCTTTAGAAGCAGCTCAAAAATAGGCACCAATTAAAATAGTGCTCTCAGTAATAAATTGCTAGTAAATCAGAGGCTATTTTATAAAGTTTAAAATTACAAAATTTTGTTGTCCACTTTAATAACCTTGAAGAATGTGGAATATGACAGAGCATCAAATACTGGAGGCTTTTAGCTCTGATTCTATTACTTGGCGGGTGGTAGAGGTCAGTGGCTCCAAACAGGAAACCCCGACATTTCATATGGTCTCAGCCTTTCTGCTTCTCTGCACTTGACTCTTAATTGCACAGTTCAAATGACTACAATTTCTGGCATGTGCCGGCCAGCTTCTAAGCTAGGCCAATGAAGTATTGTTGGACTAGGGTTGTGAAGTACATGCCACCATAAACCCACTCTTCTAGAATCACTGCAGACTGTCTCTACAGTTCCTGTCTCTTTCATGGGATCCAGAATACTCCACTCAGGTGGAGAGTGTAAGAGGTCAGTTGACTGGGCATGTCGGCCAGAATGATTTAATGACTTTGACAGCACTGCTGGGGGGCGGTGCAGGAGAGAAGGGTGACTCCTCTATGAATTACAGGGCCTTGGGATTTGAGGGGAAAGCTAACTGGAGATAAGCAAGGGTTATTCTTACAGGGATGTCTGCAAACTCAGTGAAAACTCTTTTCAAGGACACGAGCAGGTCCAATGGCACACACTTATAATCCCAATGACTCAGGAGGCTCAGGCAGGGGGATTGCAAGCTCCAGGACAGCCTGTCTCAAAATTTAAAAAGGACTGGTGACCTGGGAATATAAGTCTATGGCAGAGCACCCCTAGGTTCAATCCTCAGTTTAAAAAAAAAACCTTTTTCTTAGGGGTGTACCTTTATTTAAGCTCTCACCTCCTAAATCCTCTAAGGATAAAATTCTTGGTAAGACTAATATCTTCACCAGTCTCTGCTGCCATCTCTGTGCATTGTTTGTTTTCTTCTGCTTGTCTCCTCCTGGTGGAAACACTCTACTTAGCTGTGCCTAGGCAAATCCAACCTCACCCAAAAGCTGGGTGGTCCACTTCTTTAGTTATGAGGAACACTGATCTCTTTTTCATAATTGTAAGTATTTACAATGTGAGCCGTTTCACATGGTCACAGTCCCTCTGCTTCTATCATGTATCTCAAATGGCACAGTTCAAGACAGACCAGGTCTCTTGGCATTACACACAGTGCCAGTCTCAACTTTGTCTACACACAAAGCACAGTCTTAGTCAAATATAAGAATAATATATAATAATCCCTTGGTAGTGTTTAGGGCTTGTTCTTTCAGGTCTCTGTGAACTTGCATGTGACTTGCTTTGGCCAATGAAACAATGTGAGTAGGGGGAACAGTAAATCCAAGTGTTTGCTAAGACTTCAGTGTTTTGAGTGAGACACAAATTCTGGGGACAGTTAGGAGATTAGTGTGGCTAAAGAAGAGTGAGGAAGATGAGTTCCAGAGGTCATAGGAACCCGCTCATGTGAGTTCCTGTGGGGTACTACTACAAGAGCCTTAGACTCTGAGTGAAATGGTAGCCAGTGCAGGATCTCAGAGAGGACCGACATGATTGAAAGAGGGTAAGGGAGTCACTAGGAAAGAGGCGGCAGCAACTTTCAGTGTGAACCTTCCAACTTTCACTACAGAAGGATTTTAAAAGTTTTCCAGATCATTCTATCTTGAGGGCAGGTTAAGAACCACTGCTTCATAGAACCTGGGGAACTGATAAAAGAAAGGAAATCTGTATCCTTATCTTAAACCTCATTTCAATTGTTTTCCCAATCAAAAAGTGAAGGTTGACAACAGATGTTGCATAATCCCCACTTTCAGCCCTTTGGAGGGAGCCAAGAAAGCCATAATGGTGGGAGCAAAGGAGACAATGCTAGTGTACTAACCAGCAACACAATAGTGATTGCTATAAAACATAAGGATGATTTATAGTGCCCTAACTTAATATTACTTTGAGTTTTCAGAAAATAGAACTTTCTTAAGTTTTAAAAAACACAATACCTTTTCACTTTAAATGACATCAAGTTAAAGTCAAAGGAAATATCAGATTTTAAGATTAAAAAATACAATCATTTTTCACATGAAATACTGTTTTATACTTGAATAATGATTTCTGAAAAAAAATACTTGACATTCATTCTATAAAGTATCAAGACAATTCCAACAGATTTAGAGAACCAACCATGTGATCTTCAAAACTGCAAAACTTCCATTCTTATCTCAAATTATGGAGACTTGCCCACAAGGAAGTTCCTTCTTGGAACCCTGCTCCTCTTGGGATGAAGTATTTAAGAACATTGTAGTCTTGTGTCAGATGCCAAATCCATTTGGTCCTGAAGCAGGCAAACCTCTCTGAAGGTCAAGGTGAACTAGTAACACTACTGATAGTCACTGTGGAGTTGACTTTGAACAAGGACATTTATACTTAAAAACTATACTGTCATTCAACCGTTGGGCCAAAATAACATGTTGCAAAATTCAGGAGAGAGTACATGGCAAACAGACCTTTACAATGTGCAACGATGAATAATTTGATCATTTTAGACTTTTTAAAAGAGTACTTACAGAAATTCTCAAAGGGAATGATGTAGTCTGGGAGCCTATATAATTCAAAAACAAAACAAAACAAACAACAAAAAAAAGAAAGAAAACAAAACCAGAAAAAAACAAAAAAGCATTCTATGAACTTTTCTGTGATTTAGGCACAAAAGCAGTTTCACTGCCTTTATTAAATGCTAAGACCACTTTTATTAAGAATTATTACAGAATTTGTTGAAAGACATCAAGAAAGGTGGTTAAATAAAGCTGAATTTACATCAGTTATATGAATGTTTACTTGCTATACCTAATGACAAGTTTAAAAAGTCACTTCCTATATACTTCTATTATATCTACTCACTAGAAAATTCTATTTTGTTAGGAATGGAAACTTTTAGTTAAAAATTTTCAGTAGGGGCTGCAGTGGTGGCTCAGCAGTTACAGTGCTTGCCTGGCAAGTGCGAGGATGTGATTTCAAACCCCAGCACCATGTATACAACCAAGTGTCTGAGGAATGAAAGTCACATGAAAAACTAAATAAAGATTGCTTCTTTCTTTCTCTCTTTCCCCTTTTTCTTTTAAAAAAATTTTTTTTCTGGGGCTGGAGCGGTGGCTCAGAGGTTTCAGGGCTTGCCTGGCAAGCACGAGGACCCGGGTTCAAACCCCAGCACCACGTACACAACTAAGTGTTGGAGCAACTAAGACCATGTGAAAAACTAATTAAAGTTGTTTCTCTCTTTCTCTGTCTCTCTCACTGTCCCTCTCTCTTTAAAAAAAAAAAAAAAAAAAAATTTTTTTTTCAATTGGAGGCTGGAGCAGGGGCTGGAGCGGTGGCTCAGCGGTTATTATGGTGCTTGCCCAGGGTGCACAAGTAGATGAGTTCAAATTCCAGCTCCCACATACACAACCAAGTGTCAGAGCAACGAAAGCCATGTGAAAACTCAATAAAAATTGATTCTGTCTCTCTCACTGTCCTCTCTAAAAAATTTTTTTCAATGTTGTAAGTAATTGAGAATAACTATGCTATTCAGATAGAGTTAATCTTTGCAAAAATATTTTCATTAATAGGCTCAAATACACATTCAAAATTGTTATGAGAATTAGAGAAATAATCCATGAATGATTTCAGTATACTAATGTAAGATACATATATAACTATTGACCCAGGATAGTCACAAATTCTTCTGAGCAAATCCTGGATTTTCAAATACTACATAATTTTTAAGTCAGTTGTTACAAAGACAAATACAAAAAGAAAAATGTAATAATAATAATAATAAATCTTCAGAAAGGCCACAGGTTGGCCAAAGCCTAAGTCAGAATTTGACACCTAGAACAAAGTTAGGGCCCTCAGCCAGCTCTGTTGTAGACTAAACTTAAATTCCTCAGTGATGTCTCATATCATAGACTGAGTTGGATCCATAGATCTCTACACTTCAATAAAATATTAGAAGGGGATATTCCACTCACCTCAGTTATCTAATTCAAAGTAAAATTTTTTTTTGTTTTTTTTTTTAAGAGAGGACAGTGAGTGAGTGAGAGAGAGAAAGACAATCAATTTTATTTAGTTTTTCACGTGGCCTTCATTGCTGGTACACTTCATTACATATGTGGTGCGAGGGTTTGAACTCGTGTACTCACTCGAGCCTGGCAAGAGCCATTAACCACTGAGCCACCACTCCAGCACCTCAAAGTAAATTCTTAAAAATACTTTCCCATCTCATCTTTATTCTGTATTGTAATCCTGCTCTGAACATTGAAATTTAGCAGTCATTTCCTTTCCTAGTCACTATTGGTATAACATTTCCTATACTGATGTCTAAGCAGCATGTTGACCTAATACTAGAGTATCTGCATAAATTTAGCATTGCATATTATCAAACTTCATGTTTTCAAATTTGTTCAAATATATATAGCTTTTCTTCAGATTTGTCATTCTAAAATGACACTTTTTTTTGAACCAGGGATTTGAACCCAGGGGCACTTAACCACTGAGCCACATCACCAGCCCTTTTTATTTTTTGAGTCAGGGTTTTGCTAAGTTGCTTAGGGCCTCATGTAGTTGCGGAGGCTGGCTTTGAACTTGTGATCCTCCTGCCTCAGCCTCCTGAGCCACTGGGATTACAGATGAGCGCCTGGTGCCCAGCCTGTTTTTAAAATAAAAATAATAATTATTTTTTAAATTTTGAGACAGGGTCTTGCTAAGTTGCTTAGGGCCTAAGTTGCTGAGGCTGACTTTGTGCTTGCAATCTTCCTGCCTCAGTCTCTTGAGCTGCTGGGATTACATGAGAGCGAGACTGTGTCCCACTAAGGGAACACTCAGAATATAAATGAGAAATACCAAATAATGACATGCAATCAGATTACTCAAAAGCAACTGATTTTAGAAATTATAAAGATGAACTAGATAAAAATGCCAGTTTTACAGATCAAAAATGGCCAAAATGGAAATTTTGGTGGTTCACATCAAATTTTGGGGAAATTTTTGTTTTGTAGCTCTGAGAAAAGCCACAGAGGAACTGCTTTGGTCTGAAAAAAACATGCCTATTCCTAAACTACAGTAGAGAACGGCACATCTCCACTATTTTGGTAACAATGCAATTATTAACATGAAACAATTTTATGACAAGCTTTTAGGATACTTTGAATTACCTTGCACAGCATATCAAAAGAAATAAATATGAATCTTATACAGACGGAAACAAAATCTTTTACCATCATTTGGTTTAGTGGCTAGTTTTGTGACAAATTAACAAAGTTCTACAGAGAGCATACAAACCAAGTTTCCTAGGATAGTTCATCAAATAATGTAGTTTTCAACTAGAATAAAATTTGATTTGACGGAAGGTTCAATCTGAGCTATTAAAGGAGAAAAAGGAAAAACACAAGAGTATTTCAATATTAGTTTTTCAGTAATGCATTAAGAGGAAAAAATAACTGAAACAAAGAAACAGAAGAGCTTTAACATTTAAAAGAATAACTCCCCCTTCAAAAACTCTTCAAACAAAAATGGTAAACACAACTGCAGAATACACTTTAGCAAGTGAAGAGGCTCCAGTTACACATAAATCCAACCAATCCTTATTGGCCTCAACTTAACTTAGCTCCAAGTCTTGCTATTTTGGTTATTATGCCTGACAATTGTTTTCATTACACATTTCACAATAAACAAAATGAGCCCTTGCAGCTCATGGAATTTCACTGTTATCACCAGTTCAATTCTCAGATCTAATTATGGAAGCCAAGACTAGACTTACTCAAACTTAAGTCACTTTCAGACATGAGTAAATACAGGACAGATGCTATATAACCAATTATTAGAATTAGTAGAGGCAGTAAACACTTCCTTCTGCACCCTAAACATATACATATTTAAGTACTATTCTATGAGCAGGCACTTTACCTTGGATATTAGGAGAGGAAATCCTTTCCCAGGCCACTCTCAACTCCCAGTCTTACCTGCTCAAGGGAGTAAGAAATACACCATGTACTAGAAGACAGACATGGGAATGTTCTTGTCTAAGAGGAACAACTTCTAGCTTCTTTATTTCTGGAATGTTTACATGAGAACCATCAACCCAAATTTTTAGCTTTCAATAATCTTCCTAAATCAGGAAGAAACAAGTCCAGTTCATATTTTGACTATCAGATTTATCTTTTGGAAACTTTACCAAGCTTAGTTGAAAAAAAAAATCCTCTTAAGGTTTCCCAATAACTCATTTAATTTCCAGGTTTTTCAGTTAAACAAAAAAGCTGCTTGGAATATTAAACAATCATAAATACACACACATTATGCAATTGCCTGTTTATTTAGTGGCACCAGTTTTGCAAACTAAAAATTATTTCTACTTTTCATCTCACATACAATCTGTAACCATTCATAGGCTGAATGCAATTTTTTCAAAGGACTTGAAAACAAATGTACATTCTTAAAGTTAGAACTGAATTCACATATTTCTTTGGATCAGGAAATGGTACATCATATAATATACACATTTATGGAATTCTTTGAAAGTCTGGATCACATATACTAGAAAGTGTATGAATTAATGTTGAGAATTCTGCTACACAATGTGTTTAAGAAAATTTCTGCAGTTGTCTTAGTCTTACATTTAGAGTTTTAAAAAAATGAATCTATATATAACATGCTTTTAACATGTACGTCTCCCCACTCAAAACATTTGTACATATAAAGTGAAACAAATTATTTCAATTGTGAAACCAATCAGTACTGGGGCATTATCCCTAAAAGATAATTTCCTAAAGACAGGCTGTTGAATTAGTCAAGACCGAACAAGGTAAAATAATAGTTACTACGTTTCACAAGTCCCAAAAGCACTAGGGCTGTAACTCAGTGGTAGAGCACTTGTCTATCATATACCCTTGTATATGACAGTGATTGAACCGTGGGATTCGATCACTAGCATTGCCAAAGGTGGGGGGAGGGAAGAGTTCCACAAATAAACTGTAACTGAACATCGAATTTTTCAACAAACATAAAAATCTCATCAACTTTTTTTTGTATTTCTTAAAAAAAACCTCTCAATCCTATAGATTGGTGGCTATTCCGTTAGATTCTATTTTAACATTCTGAATTAAGTACTTAATTCCTTAGAATCCAAAATGAATTTAACATTTAATAAACTTAATACAGGAAGATCAAAATCTTAAAACCTGAGTAAGATCTGACAGCTAAAGTGTTATTTGTTAATATATTATAAGCTGCATTGAGGAGAGTTAGAAACATTGTAGACACATTCAATTTCCATTTTACTTTTCTGTTGAATACCAAGATTGGCAAGTCTTAGATAAAGACATTATCCTCAAAAGTAGTCCAAATGCTGTTTTTTCACTTTTCCCTGAAATCGTCTTTTAAAAAGGGTATTTCAATATTGGATTCAACCTATGCTCCCACCAACCTACTCGCTCTTTTAAAAAGTAAAACAATTCCTTAAAATAGACTTAAGTTATTTTTATGGGCTCTGCAGGAGAAAGGATAATGATGTCCTATTACACTGTAATATGGGATCTTAATGGGGTTGGGGGGTTATGAACCACTGAAATATTGCAAACTTTAGGGAGTTATGTATATTATATGCATTTTTCTGGGTAAAGGAGTCCATATGATTCATCTGTCTCAAAGGGCCTGTGATCCTAAAAAAGTTAAGAACCACTGCTAAAATGAATTTGTGTCATTCACTGTACTGAGTTAGGACAGTACTAATTCTGTTCTGTAACAACTCAATCTTATACATGTCTAACTCACTTCAGACAGTACCATACAAATGCAAATATCCCTAAACACTTTTTTACTAGGACGACTGTGTGAAAAAAAGAAAGAAAAAGAAAGAAAGAAAGGAAGGAAGGAAGGAAGGAAGGAAGGAAGGAAGGAAGGAAGGAAGGAAAACTCTAAATTCTAAACATTTAGTTTAATGAGAAACCCATTAGCAGAAAACTGGGTTTGAGAGCAATGAAAAGTACCAAAGGGCTCGGTATGAATAGTAAAGAAACACTGCATTTGTTTTTCTTAGTTGTCCCTACATTAAGTAATCAGTAACTTTTGATTTTTGAAAAATCAAATTATTTGAGCAGCAAACAATTCTTGCTAGGTCTTATATGACATAATAGTTCTTTAACATTTATACCCAGGTGTAGATTCCTATCATTCTATCCCCAAGTTTTCTTATTTTCAGCCTGGTTTAACAAAACAGTAATTGACTTTGATGAGGTAATACAGTAAGCTTTCATCCTAAAGAAAATGGAATTGACTTGTTTGGATCTGAGGGGTGGGGTGGGATGGGGTGGGGGGGTAGAGAGAGACAGACAGATACAGACATATCAAGAGGAAAGTAGAAGAAATGAGGGCGATATTTTCAGGAAGGATAAGGGGAAAAAAAAAGTCACTTTGTCACTTTTTTTGGTATTAACCTAAACAACCCTTTCCCCCATCTCATAAAAGGAGTAATTTGTCAACTGCAATTTGAATACCATCTGAGTTTTTCTAACTAGCACTCCCACCCACTGGTAATATAAATTGGAAACAGTGAGAGCAGAGGCCACTAACTTAATATAGAAAAACAGGTAAAAGGAAAAGGGTGAACAAAAGTGGAAAATGCTCATTTGACAACAAAGTGGAGACAATGCACCTTTCCTTACTTCTACAGAACTTCTTATCAGTAATAACTAACACTTAACTGATATATTTTTTGACCAATACAGTATCATACATTTAGAAAATGTGTTTTTAAATATTTCAAGCATACTGAAGTAATATAATTTAAAACGAATACTAACCAAAACACATGGCACGTTATTGAAGGAAATAAAAAATAAGCTTCTAAAAATTTCAAACTAAGATGACTTCCTGATGTCTAAAAGAAAAACTACAATGTCACTCAATTAAAAAAATGGTTGCCTCATTAGCAGTATTTGTAAGCAAAAAGTGTATGAAATACTAAGGTCCCTTCAAAGAAAAATTTCAAATAATAAATGTTTATATACTGAAGAGTCTACATATCTTTTCTAGTACCAAATCCTAACACAATACTGTAAAAATATCAAAGTTGAACTAAAAGTATACACAGAAATTAAACTAAAACCAGAAGGAAAAGCAGTACCCAATTTCATCATCTTTCAGAAATCATACATTGAATTCCCAGATGAATTTGTCCAGTAAAGATGGATAGTGAAGTTATTTTAAGATATTCAAACACATGCATGATGATCTTTTGTTTAAAACTTGATATCAACATGGGCATTGCATTATAAAGAAAAGAACAGAATATTACTCAGGTAAGATCAATTTAGCTAGAGATAGATATTTTTAAATGCCCTGAACTCAAACCCCATCTGTATTTCCAGGGTTGTAGAATTCTAAGAAATTCACTACTTCTGACTTGCTGCTGTCACCAACAGAAGTGAAGGCCATTGGTTATAAACAATGAAGAATACTGAATAGACTTGCTCCATCAGTCCAATTTTGTTCTTATGCTGAGCTAAATTTACCTTTGAATGAAATTTTTAACTTTGGGAAGGAGAAAATATACAGAAAAAAAGAATTTTCAGGTGAATAAAAGAAGCAAAATGAGCTCTTTAGGGCAGGGACCTGCCTTGTTCAGGAAAGTTCCTGGCAAATAGTAGATGGGCAATATATATGTACATATACTTTTTGATGAGTGATCCAGTTACAATACTAATATATTTTAGATTATTAATTTGCCCAAATGCAAACTCCTCAAGGATAAGGACCCATTTAATCTATTTATAGTCCCAAGGAACTTAACCTTGGAACAGTGTTTTATAGATAACACTCAAAGCACTTTGTGGAAAAGCAGAATTATTAGCTGGATTAATATATGGTCAAATGGATGACATTAAAAGTACTACTGTAATTCAGATTATTTGAATTATGTAACTGACTTATTCTCTAATCCAAATTTCTTGATGTTATAATGTTGGCATAAAAATTAAAGCTGGCGCAGTTGCATAGTTCTCTAGAAACAAGTTAATGTGCTATAATTAAAAATGTCTGAATATAGTTCTAAAACTAAATAAGTACCACTCTGATTTTTTTTAAAAGATAATACTGAGAATGGTTTCTTTTATCTGTAAAAGTATATTCCTAAGGAAGGTGTAAATTAGGAGATTTTACCTTGTTAAAACAATAATAAATAAATGAATTTTTTTAGTATTAAAGTAGTAAGAGTCTGCTATACAAAACTGAATTTCTGGTTAAGAGCAGTAAATGTGGTTTATCCTAATAAGATATTTAAATGAAAGTATACTTTGAATACTATCATCACAAAAGAACTTTTTTCCCTAAAAAAAAAAAAAACCCAAAAAGCAAACAACAAAACAAAAAAGAAAAACCCCAAAACATAGAATACATCAAAAAATTCTGAGGCATTGCCCTGAGATGCTAATTAGTATTAAAAAAGAGTGGGGGTTGAGAATTTAAGAGGTACAAAAATGAAGTGCACAGAAGAAGTGCAAAAATGCCTTTTAAAAGTGTGGTTGGTTTCCCACCATGACCATTACCCCAGGAGTCAAGCACAGTCTGCTGTTATAATATATAGCTTCTTTCTGTATTTTTATAATGAAAAGTTTTATCTAGTATGGCAGTGTTGACTCATGTGGAAAAGATTTAGTCTTCTTAAATCATACTTAAACAGTTTTCTTTCATTTCCAGCCAATTTCAATACTAATAATTTTAACAGAATACCTTAATTTTCTTTTTTTTTTGTTTAAAAGACTTTCAAAAAAAGGTTTTAAATATGCTATTATGGTTTGAAATATAGCTTTTTATCATGTGTTTTATTTATGATTTAAGTTTTGCATTTCAAAACCTACAACAATCCAGTTCAATATTTTGAAAATTCTGGAACTAAAAACTTCAGATTAATTATTAGAAAGTTAAGGAACTGGCTTGTTGTGGTAGGGATTTTGGCTTTCAAATCTGGTGTGTGTGGTAATCTATACTAGAAACACTGATATTCATTAAATGCACATTGAAATGCTTGCAAAGCCATAACTTATAACATTATCATACTTCGCACTCTACCACAGATTTGACATTAAGCATTTATTGTAAGTTAAGTAAGGAACTGGTTCTGTAATTTCAACTGTTAGGAATTTCTAAATATAAATAGTACTTCAGTTTTTCCTCATTCATGCTGGATTAAGACATAAATTAAATACAATTAAATTACATTTAATCACCTCACAAATAAGAGGGATATTGAAAAAAGTTTGCTGGTATATAACTACTTAAAACTGAAACATTTCACATTACTTTTCCTACTATTTCCCTAACTTTACATTAACTTTAAGGCTATATATACAAATATGTATACTTCCAAGTTAGGGGGAAAAAAATCCCAAAATGTATTATACTAGCTTTATACACAAAGTTCTGATTTTTGTTTTTAATGTTGTATTTTAATCTTACATTTTAATAGTTTTCTAGTGGGGAATCTGCCTACTAATTGATTCATTTACATGGTAATAAATACAATATTCAACCTAGAGAGACAAAAGTACAGAAGGGCACAGAACAGTAGTCTTTTCAGTGTGACAGATTGTAAAACTTACTTTCACATGCTTAGTCAGAGGAATTTAAACCTAAATTAAATTAGGCATTTTTATATCTATAATTCCTTAAGCTTTGAAATTTATTTTTAAAGGCCAACAGCTAAATATTATCAACATGCTATATTTCAAATCACAAATACATCTCAACCACTTGGATCCTAAAGACATGGGTCAATTAAAAATCACAGGCAAACACACACAAACATACACACATACCTACCATAGAGCATTAGACTGTCAAACTTTGACAATTATTTTAATTAAACACTAGGCAAATTCAAGCTGATGCACATCTTAATGAAAAGGAAGCAGCTTGAAAGAAACCTGTTTTAAAAACAAATTAAGGAACAACAGAAACTTAAATCTTTTAGTTTTTCTAATGGAAGGGAAACAGTTCCATCTGTGTCTGAAATAGTATTGTCCAATTAAAAGAGACTAACATCTTTCCCTATGAGAAACATCTCATTTACAATGGTACGGTGTTTTAAAAGGCCGGGGTAAAAGAGGAATTACACATACATGATTAACTTTCTTGTTTGTTAAATCAAGCTTTATTGATAAAATGGAATTCAGAATATCTTACTAAGAACAGCAGCAGGCCCAGCCAATCATGATAGCAAAAATGTGGCAGTCTCCTACGGTATGTAGGAAGCTGCTGCTTATCAATTAGTAATTAAATGTAAGGACTTGTAAAAGAGGTGCAAAGAATCAAGGCATTTTAGCCCCAAGATTGATATTCTTATGAATATACTGCATTACCTGCAATACTCACGGCAACAAGGAGAGAACACCCTGAAAGACAGTTAAATGAAGGGAATGGCTTTATCGATAATGCCATCCCTTGCCAAGAACATTAGGGTAAGTTTCCCATAACGCCTGGGATGTTCAGCTTTGCAAGATTTTGAAATTCTTCTCCATAATCATGTGCGTGTTTGAACACCTAGCTGACGCTGCTGCTGCTCTCCCTGTCCCAACCCCAAATCCAAACATAACATGACTTGAAAGGGCTATATATCTGTTGCATCACACAACAAGCCAAACATTTCTTGTATCTTCGATAAGTGATTTTAAAGCAGTTCATAATTAAATATGAGCATTTTGTACAAGGACAATTACACTTTACAAAAAAACAAAATCATACAACAAAAATTGCTGGAGTCTGATTTTACAACATGAATTATGGTTTGAAATCACGTTTACATAAGTCTCAAATTTACAAAAAAAAAAAAAAAAATCAGTTCTGGGCTAGCTGTTGTACTGCTGAAGTTCTCTGGTGTAATCACTCTCACCCAATTTCATATCCCCTTCCTTAAGTTGAGGCTGGATGCTAAAAGTTTCAACAAAGTTGAGCTGCACTCTCCTTTGGAGGTGAAGGTAAAATCCACAGTTAGACGAGCAGTTTTACCACATGTCATCAGTTGATGCTGAGTCCTTTATAAAAGGAAACAAACAAAACAAGGAACTAAATTAAAGCTTAGAGGTGCCAAAGTATACTACTTTCTGGAAGTGCAAGAAAGTTATAAGGTTTTGTAATGTTGACTTTTAGAATATCAATGTTTATCAAAGTATGTAAAAGTATGTATGTGTGTATATGAAATATCAATATTTAATTTGTTTAAAGAATTAATCTTCCATTTTATTTTGAAAACTATTTGGAATGATTTTACTATGATTTACCAAATGTGTCACTAAATCAAATTATGAAAAACAAGTTTTTCCTTGATAAAATTGAATCTGTTTTAGCACTGCTTTTATAAACTTTTATTACATCATAAGAGATTAAGATTTCAAACATGAGATTTTAGCAAGCTTCATAAGGCAATACATAAACTATTTCAGAGTTGTGCCCAAATGATTTCAAGTTATCATCTTCCTATAAATATCATACTATAACAGAATGCAAATGGAAACTTAATTGGAGAATATGGCATTTTAATGCTTATTTATACAAACAGAATTCTCTAATATTTAAATGAAGTGTATACACCAGAATTTTAGACAAAAGTATTTCCACACAGAAAAACTCATAGAGATGAATATTCTGAAGTTGTTGCAGCTATCAAACTCAGATTAATTCAAGAATCTGAGTAGAGATATCAACCCAATTATAAATTAAAATTTGGTGGAGGCAAGCCTTCTGAAGTTGACTGTAGAGGCTTAAAAGAAACCAGGAAAAAAAAAATCAAAGGAACTTCTTTTTTGGGAGAGGTGGCCACTCACCAAGATTATGTCCTCAATCACTAGTACTGTGGTGCAGGCAGAGATCAGAGCAAGCAGAGTTCAGAGCAATCAATCAGGGGTGTGTGTGAGAGAATGGGTGCAGTGAACAGCTCTGCAAAAACAGGTAGGAAGGATATGCATTTAGAGTGGAGGGGAAGGAAAAGCAGAGGAAGCTAAAATGCTACTTACAGTGTCATCATTTTTGTAAGGATTCAGTCTATTGTAAACAGCTTCAATTACATTCCGCCTAAATTTAAAGAAATGCAGAAAATTAATTCTTCACAAAGTACAACATTGCTTAATAACTCATAATCAGGTGCTCATTAAAATTTCAACGTGTAATCTTACACATAGAAATCACTAGTTCCATTTCTTGCTTTCAATTTTATTTGTGTATCAATGTTAAATTGGAAGTGAATATACTCAAAAAATGTAGCATTCTAACAATTCAGCTAACAGAATACTGAAAGTGATGGCTTAAGACGTACAACTCCCCAAATCAACAATAGGCTATATGGTCTACTTGTATTTTAACTGCTTTAAGAGGCAAGGTTACCAATGGCAACGCCAATCTTAAGACATAAAACTAATTATGAAGTAGAAGTAACTTCAACATCTGTTATGATAAAAATAATTCATATATACATAATATTTAAGTTTTCTTAATGTCCTTTCAAAAAAAAATAACCTATTAAAAGAAATGTCAGGTTGGAATGGTGGCTCAGCAGGTGGAGTGCTTGCCTGGCAAAGTGAAAGGACCTGGGTTAGAACTCCAGTACCACATACACAAATAAGTGTCGGGAAAACAAAAGCCAGATGAAAAAATAAACAGATTCTTTCTCTCCCTCTCTCTTTAAAACAAACAAATGACAACAACAACCCCACCCCACCCCCCGGAAATGTCGAATATGACATTTCCATGACAAATCTAGGAGTCAGCTTTTGAACAATATTTTCATTTGATCCTTTCTAAATTACAGCCTCCTTATTTCTAAAATTGGTTTGAAGCGATTTTATAGACAATCACAGAAGGTCATATGAAAAAAGTTTTCAAAAAATAAAAGCTTCCAAAAGGAACTTCTACAACCACTATCTAGTGAAATGAATATAAAAAATATGGCTACATCTGTAAAATATGGAGAATTAAGGAAATCAGTCAATAGTATATTTTTGTAGGTCAATTATTTGGATAATTGAGGTAAAAATGCTTTAAGCATTTAAAACTGCTTGAATTCTCCAATTTACATACAGAAGTATGCTTAATATTGACCACAAATCAGTCCACTTTATGAACTAAAGTAGAAAAGGAAAAAGGTAAGCAATGCATCCTTGAATGTTCCCTAAAGCTCAAACCAACTAACCAGCAGTCAATAACAAAAAACACTGAGAAAATGAGAGATTTGTAGAAACATGACTCAGATGTTGGAAGAGAAATCTTTGGGCCATTATAAGTTTGTCTAGGGACTGACAAAATAAAATTACCATACTACTACTAATAACAGATTTTTGTAGTGTCATGTAATTAAAAAATTCATTTCACTGTACTATTTATTCTCTTTGAGAAAATCAATGTTACCCATCTTCTGGTATCTATTCCTATACAAGCACCAAACATCCTAACACTGAAATATAGTGACATCACAATTTAAATATTTTGAATATACAGGTAAATACACACTTGATAAAGCAACACTTAACATTCTCAGATACTGACAAGAAGCCTAAGAGTGCGCAGAATGTAACTTACTTGCTTGCCAATTCACCCCCTGGTGGGAGGCTGGGGATGTTCTCACTTGCTAATGTGCGCATCACATGGACTAAGTCGGGGACGCCTTCTGCCTGCTTCTTTATGATTTCTGGGAATCAGAAGTACTTTTTTTGTAAGTGTTATTCAAAATTAATTTTAAAAAATGAAACAAAGATAACTTAAGGTTCTAAAGATGGCATTTACCATATCTGAGATTTTCTAAATTGGTATCATTAAAAAAAAATCAGTCTGATCAAGGTTTATGACAAAGGGATATAAAAAAAGATATAAATAACTTCAAAGAATGAAAACATCAAGATACAAACATGAAATGCAAAATATTTTATGTTAAGTTGATGTATTACATAATAAGGGACATGTATGTACAAATGAAGATATCCTTTCTTAAGATGCCAACTAGTTACTTCTGAGGAGATCAACTCCTCTCTTTAGACTGGATATATGTTTCCTGAACTTTGTTCTGTAAAATATATTGCATGGATTAAAAAAAAAAAAAGAAAAAGAAAAAGAAAAGAAAAGAAAAAAAGGAATAAAAATTCAAGAATTCAAGATTTGAAAAAAGATCTTTAGGTACTGGGAATTTATCGACCATATACTAACCCAAATAATTTTTACATCACATATATATACATTTGCAAAATGATACTTAAATAGCATGCACATGTTAGGTTATAAACTTGAACATCACTCTCGACTCAATTTTTCTTTAAAATATCTTTGAACAATAGATAGATATATAATACCATTTCCTTCACTGATTATTTGAATAGAAAGATCTAAATTTCATGAAAAAATTCATAAACTAAAAGACATGATAAATGGCACAACTGCATTTAAAACAATTTCAGAACATTATTAAATGGTATAGCAGTGTTATGCAGATGCATATTATTTTTTAAACCACAGAATATCAAAAACTGTGAACAAAGAACCTTATAAAGAACTTTAAGTACAGAAATCTTTGATTGGAGTTTTAGAACACTTAGTCTACGTGCAAATTCAAGACAAAGGTATGTGTAGGTTATACGTTGAAGTTTTGTTCAGTTTTTTGTTTTTCAATGTTTATAGTAATAAATGCTATTTTGTTATTATTGGGCAAGAAATTATTTTAATTCTCCATGTGTAAATAGCTTAGAAAATAACAGTGCAATAAAGATCTTTCATCCTTTGATCAAGCCTCAAAATAGTAATTCATTATTAAAGGCACATGTTAAAAGACAGACATTGCTACCCTTATAATTTCTTTAAGTGGCTCAAACTGTCCTTTTAGAATAAAGGCCAAATTTTACCATTGATTATTTTTGCCTTTTTTTTTTTTAAACCAGTCTTCAATCTGAACAAAAAGCAAGGATCTCAGATTTGGTTTGCCAAGTTCCTTTATTGTGTAATCTTTAACATCTAATATAATTATTCTACATTGTCTAATGCTGAAAATCTGCTATACAAAAATAAAGGGATTTGATGTTTACCTAAGCTACAACAATTTCACAATCTAAAACTGTAATACACTTAACATACAGTTTCTACTAAGCCAATACAATTATTTGGATAGATAACAATAGAAATGAACACTGATGATAAATTCAACCAATGATGGCTTCAGGTCTAAAAAAAATTACCTTGAATCTATATTTGATATACTTATATCTTTGTTAAAAAAAAAAAAGTAAATTAGGATGCTTTAACTGCGAAGAAAAATTACAGGAAAACAAATTCTTTAAAAAAATAACGAAAAGCTTTAAAAACAATATCTCCCATTCCCATGTGAGAAATCCATTGAAACTACCTGAATGTTAACATTAGCCTCACTGCTTTGTTTTCAAAAAAGAAAAAGAAATGAATTTTAAGAAATATGCCTTTAATTGCTCTTAGCCTATTATACATTTTAAATAGAGCTGTGAAAAGACTGCTTTTAGAAATAGATATGTATAGAATTACCCATGTTTTTCACATACATATATACAAATACATTCCTCTTCCAACCCGCTCCATCAAGTCTGAGAGATTCTATAAGTTATCCTTAAATTAGCAATTTTTAAAGCTCAGGTACTCAGT
>PVKS010007351.1:0-38261 GCA_004027875.1 Aplodontia rufa
CAAAATAGGCAATACCGAACTCAGGCATTTGAGAAAACTGATCTTCTTCCCCAAAGCAGGCCATAAAACCTAGAAAGAATTACCTGAAGTAGGTCATTAGACCCTCATGTGACAGGAGTCCACTCTAGACCTGAAAGAAACAGCCTCATCTCTCAAAATAGTGAGACACATAGAAAAATCTGAACAGACCTTTCTAAATTCCACCAGTTTATTGCCATTTTTTTTTAAAAGAGAGAGGGATAGTTAGAGAGAGACACAGAGAGAAAACCAATTCTATTTAGTTTTTCATGTGACTCTTGTTGCTTCAACACTTGGCTGTGTAGGTGGTGCTGGGGTTTGAACCCGGGTCCTCACGCATGCCAGGCAAGCACTATAATCGTTGAGCCACTGCTCCAGCCCCCAGTTTATTGCCATTTAAGCATATCCCTTTTGCCCCATACTTCTTTCTTCACAACTATCTACTTCTTCAACTAATTAGCCAAAGCCACAGAGGTCTCCCATTTTTTTGTTCTTCAAAATGTCCTAAAGGTTCATGAGTCAGGTAAGACTTTCATTCAATAAAGGTGTATGCTTTTCTCTTGTTTTCTGTGTCTTGTTATAGGAGTCTCAGCTGTGAATCTCAGAGGGAAAGAAAAGAAATTTTTTCTCTTCTACTCTTAATACATCAGATAAAGTCTCCATCAACCTGCACAACTTTTAAAAAAAATAGTAACCCTCATATCCACTTAGGGTTGGGGAAGAGTTGTAACACTTGCTGAAAAACAGGTAACAAAGCAAAAAGGAAAGTCATCATTTTAGACATCAAATTTTTTTAAAGGGAGATGGACAGTGTGAAACAGAAGGAGACAGAGAGCATCAGTTTTTATTGAGTTTTTCATATGGCTTTTGTTTCTCTGACACTTGGTTGTGTACGTGGGTGCTGTGGTTTGAACCCGTGTACTTCCGCATGCCAGGCAAGCACTGTAACCTCTGAGCCACTGCTCCGGTCCCCTAGACATCAAGCTCAATGGGTCATAGTAGATTTCTTAAAGCAGTAGAACAGCTTCCAGCCCTCTGGAAGATATACCCATCGAAAGAAAGATGCATTGTTAGAAAAGAGGTTCTCTTACTATGGTAGTGTTATGGTTTGGATGTAAGGTGTCTCCCAAAAGCTCACGTATGAGACAAGGCAACAGTTTCAGAGATGGAGTAATTGGGATATGAGAGCCTTAAACTGATTAGTGTGTTAATCCCCTGATAGGGATTACCTGAGTGATAACTGAGTGTTTGCAGATAGGGTGTGGCTGGAGGAGATGGTTCATTGGGAGTGGGGTGACTCTGAGGCATATATTTTATCACTGGAGAGTGGAGTCTGTCTCTCTCTGCTGTACTGTGATGTCCTGTGTCACCTTCCTACACCACACTCTTCCATGTGATGTTATGTATCACCTTGGGACCCAAGAAATGGAGTCAACCTTCTAGGAACCGAGACTTCTGAAACTGTGAGCCTCAAAATAAATTTTTCCTGCTCTAATTGTTCTTATTAGTTCTTTTGGTGCTGTCAGCAAAAAAGCTGACTAAAACACATAGTCACCAAAGAGGTATAGGTATAAATGCATGCAGTATTTTCAAGGGAGGGGATTCCCTAGTACAGCATCCTTAGCCCTAGCACAAGCTGAAGCTATTAACCAGTCAGGTCCTTAAATCCTAGACCAAAGTCCCTTCCTCTGATTACATGCTAACGAGCTGCTGTTTGATTGTAACTTGGCAGCTGATGGTGTGAGGCCAGTGAGAGGAGAGTTAGACTTAATTATCCTATTCCCTTTGTAGTTACAATTTAAATTTTAATCAATTGCATCTTTGTTCCACATCCTAGGGTTGGTTTCATAGGTTAATTTTGGCTAATGTGAATTGACCCTGAATGAACTCACCTCCTGCTGGTGTGCAGAAAACTAATTCTATTCCCTAAAAGCTCAAGATTTGGAGCTAAACTCTGAACAATAGGAATGTTAGCATGATTTTGCTCTATCAGAATGATTTCCAGAATTGACTTTTTAAAGAAAACTATCTGAATAGATACATAAATAACCAAATAAGGGACAAACCTAGGACTGACCATCTTTTACTTTTCTTGGTAAGAACATTAAGAATAAAACAAATCCAACAAAACTTATACATTCTTTGACTATACTTGTGCCCTCCCCAAACATGCATGCACAAAGCACTTTAACATGAAAAAATATATAGAACATAATCTTGGATTAAAAGAAAACCCCTCTAAAATTAAACTTCTGATTTCTTTATAATTTTAAATAAAATACAGAAAAAGACATGCTAATAAAAAATGAAGTTGTAAAAATTCAGCATAAAATGTAGGATGTGGAGAGTTATTGTATGATAGAATCATTTTATATAAAGCTATCAACTTGCATATTCATATTTGTGCAAAGTAAAGTGGAGTTTGACAATCCAATTTATTGCAGTAATTTATTTTTACAATCACTCTCAAAAATCTAGTTTCACAAATTGTAAATTGAAAAAATTGAAAACAACACATTTAACAGGATTGCACTCAATTTGACAAATTCTGGATGAAGTGAGGGAAGCTGAAAACTGTAAACCCCAGGCCTCTAGCTTTTCCTGGGCTACTTCATTAACCTTGGATGAAGATCATTCTGAAAGCAGGGATACATTTCCCTAAGAAAATGACCAGTTCAGAAAGCACATGGATGAAGTCACTGCTGGGATGCTGTTCCCAGAAAAATGTGGTTGATAGTTATCAAAAGGTTGTAAGTAAAAATCTTATTGTGATCTTTGATGTCATCCTATGGCACCAAGCCTACCTATGGGTCACTTTCTTCTCCAGAAAAATATAGATTATATTGCTATTAGTTAGGGAGTATACACATGATTATTTGGTAAAATTGCAGTTCCATAAAGATATTAATTTTAGAAAATGGATGCAAATCATTTCTGTCTTATAGAGATGCAAGAGTAATTTTATAGCAATTCAAATGTTTCTTTTCTGTTAGAGAATATAACCACAAAATCTGTTTTATTGTAATATAGGATATTAATTGGTTTATATTCTACTTATTTAATTTGTAAGTATTACTTGAGCATTTTGGACTTTTTTTTAATTCAGTAACTATACATTTATTTTCCCTTCAGAAGTAATTCTGAATATATCTTCATTTCATCTTATCTATCTTTATCATCCTATAGACCAAAAAGCTTGAATTAACCTTATTACTCTATGGGCCCACTTATTAATGAGCTAAACTAAAATTTGGCTTGTGCTCACATTTGAATAGTTGAGCACTTTGAAAATTAAACTTTTGCGGGTCCATAACAGGTATGCACCTCTCTTGGTTGCTATTCAACACCACTGTGTAAATTGGGTCCCTATCACTCAAGGCAGAAAACACAAAGTTTTGAGCAGAAAAGCATAACTTGATAAAAATGCCATCTTGACATGGGTTTTGGGAACCATTTTCCTAGAAGACAGTCAACAAGCTTTTACCCAGGTTACTCACTATTTATGTATTTCAGTGCTAGAGATTGGACCCAAGGCCTCACACATGCCAGACAAGTGTTTCCACCGTTGACTAGCATCCCTAGCACCACTATTTATATTTTTACCTTCCAGTAACTCAGACCCCCAACTTCATCTTTATCTCTTTATCCTGCCTAGAACCCCATAGTCAGCAATTCATTATGTCTTGTCTTTTTTTCTCTCTCACGTATTCCTTTTCAATTCTTCTAATGTTCAATTTCTGCTTAGACTACCTTCTTCCTACATCTTTCCAACTTCAAACTATTTAAACAAATATCTACTCCCAGATCCATATTTTTAAAGCATAACTAGAATTAGGTCACTATTCTAAAGTCAAAACAAAACACATCTTTGATGCTCTACCCACTACCTGCAGTACCTATAACATAAAGCATATGACTTTCGGACAAATGCCATCTATCTTCCCAGAATATCTCCTAGTCTTCATTCTCATGGTCTACCGCTTCCACCAAATGAACTTTTTAAGTTATCAAACAAAACACGGCCTTTCACACCTCTGTGTCCTGAGAGGTACACTGTGCCAGGAGAGGAGTATGGAACGGTAGCACATAGGTTTCTGTCAGAACCCCACTTCCTCTGTTTGTAGATGAAAAGATCTTGAGATATGAGCTTAATCTCTCCGGGTGTCAGTTTCCTAATTTATAAAGTGGTGGTACTATGGCACATGGCTGTGATAAAGACTAATCGATTATTCATTTCCTACTCCAGATGATATTTATTTATAATTTCAAAAAAATATACAGACTGGGCACTCACTGTGTATCACTATACAAAGCTCTGCGATTACCAATTCTAAGTGAACAAGGTCCCCTCAACCAAGTCCAAGACATGCATAATTACTGTATAATATTTCAGCTTAGAAAGAATGATATTTTCTGAAGTGGTTGGATAAGCTACAACCCTGATAACCCAGATGCAAATAGCCTTGTACTCAAAGATACTTCCTTGCGCTTTGCTCAGATAGCAGGACAGCCGCCAGCACCCTCTGCTTCAGAAGTCCTACTATGTAGTCTGCGCTACCCTTACCTCCACAAACACCAGAGATTTTTAAATTAGCATAGTGAAGATCAGAATTCCGTTTTTGTTTGTGCAATTATATCTCGATGGCATGATGAATGTTGGAAATAGATTAGCACTGGTGGGAGGGAAGGTATTGGCTAAGAACTCAGAGCTGTTCCCCAGTGCTGCATGGACATGCTGTGGAAGTCCTGTGAATTGTGAAGCCTTTATCTGAGGCATGAAGTGCAGAGCTAAGCTCAAAGTGATTCTGTGCGATTCAAGCTTTCCAGTTGCCAAACACTTGCCAAAAAGACGACAGCATTCTTCCTCTTTGATAGGGCTGTCTCCTGTGCATCTTCCCGTGCAAGGCAATGGGTACAAAAACTGAAGGGACTTAAAGATGGGACTTCGTTGAGCTCTTGGATTGTGTGGATTATTTTTATAATAATTTATTTACAAATAGATGTCTATTTAATAAGTATCTGCCCATTACAATTCTGTGAGAAAAGATTTGGAGGCAAAATCTCACCCATTCCAGAATTTTAGATGTCTACTTTTACTGACCAAAAAAGCACCTAGAACGAGGGCACCTATGAAATTGGCTAGAGCGTTTTGCAGCGTCAGGAATCTCATCGTCACCGTGAGGAGGCCAGTGAGTAAACTGATGATTACAGTGTAGAGGTGTGTATTTAGGGAGGCATGAGGACATATGGAAAGCGCATTTGAATCAAGGATGGAAGAGTATTGTTATAAATGGAACCAAAGCTGTCTACTTATTCAGAATTCTTAAGTTCCTTTTGGGTAATATTTACAGTCTCCAATAGAGTGGGTGATAATTGTAGTTTTATTTGCCTCTGATCTCATTATCAAGTGATATGATGAAAAGACAGCAAGTCTGAGGCCATATTCTATCAAACATGTGAACATTTGTTAGAAAGCCAGTGTGAGAAGCGGGTCACACAGCTACTCCGCCAAGTCCCAACTGTTCATCCTTTCAGGCCTTTTGACAAGCAACAGTAGGTGAAAGAATTCCTCAGCAAAATTCCAATAGTGGCATACAGTGAATCTCAGAATTTTGTGAATATGGTGACATATATGACAGACTACTGTCATAGCCAAATAAAGCTTGCTAGATCCACACGGGGTCCCAGATGCCTACATAGTATTTACCATCAATTCACATAGCTAGAAAATCATTTTTTCCACTGATAAAATTAAATTAACAGCCCACCCTGACAGTGACCTGGGATACATAGTTGGTAACAGCAGCACCCCAAAAGTGGGTCACTGAAAAGACTGTTTGCATCCTGTTCACTCACCCTCAGTTTTGCTTTCCTGATTAGAAAACCCCAACTCAAAAATAAGCAAACCTGATTAGATTAAACTAAGTGGCAAATATTATCTCCATTATGATTAAAGATAAAAGACAGCCAATGTAATGAGGATGAATGACAGAAAATTTTGCAGGGAGCGTTTTAAGAGGAAGTCTCATTTAAACTGAGTTTTAAATGCCAAAAGACCACTATGAAGTACCCGCAGCTCCTCAGTGCCTGGAATGATGTGGTGAGCTACTCCATAAACATCGCTTTCTTTCCATTTCTTCTGTGCTCCTGTCTGTTCATTAGGTGCAAGCCATCCTTCTCATCTCTGCCATTCCTTCAGTAGAGTCTCCTCTAATCATCCTCACAGCAACCCACGTGCCCTGCTTTCCTACTCCTCTCTGGTCACACTTGATCTCTTACAGTCTGTGAGTTCCCACAGTGTACTGTTCACTGTGTATTAGGGATGATTTTCAAGCTCCTTTCAGGAGAGGGCCTTATCTTTTCCAGGGACCTCCTGAGTTGTGGGCATTTCAAAAAAGTTGGCAGAGTGAATAAAAGATATACAAAGAATTGTTGTAGACCTGATATCATCTTCTCCTTTAGAATGTTTTTCTGTAGATTTTTCAAAATTTTTTTTAACCAAGTCCTTTTAAAGGTAGTGAAGAGACTGCAAGACAAAGTCAGAACCATATCTGGAAATAACCTCCCACAAGTAAGCTATTTCTTAGTAGGTTCTTGTTTTGTCTAAAAAAGTCAGGCTACTTTTGCATTCTTATCAATAAAAAACTCTTAATAGTACCAAGCTGAATTCCTTTTTAAATAATTTTAGGAGAAGAGAGAGAGAGAGAGAGAGAGAGGGAGAAAGAGAGAGATTTTACTTTATTTTATTTTTTATTTTTTTTTATGTGGTGCTGAGGATTAAACCCAGGATCTCACGTATGCCAGGCATGTGCTCTACCAAAAGCCACCTCTCTAGCCCCTGAATTTCTTTTAAAATTGAAGAAAAATGGGGTGATGCTCTATGTATAGTCTGTGGGTGGTGCACCTGGGAAAGCAAGAAGCCAGGTTTGTGATTATGTGATGCTTCTCATCATACCAATTTTGGTACCAGAAGATGAAATTAAAGTGAAATTCCATGTGAGTCCCCACTTTTGAAAGTCTAATTCAGGGTTACTGGAGGGGGTCCTGCAATTATCCCTTTTAATGTGCAACTGAAGTGATTCTGGTGCAAGTTTATGTTGTGACAGATTCTGCAAAGAGGGAGACCAAGCTGATTAACGCTCAAATTACCAACTGTAGAATGATCTTCCCTAAATGTGGAGCTGAGTGAGAAATAGCTCCAACAGCTAATTCTGAATTCGCCCAAGGCTTTTTGGAAACACATAAGTTTTAAAACTTCGATAAAAATCAAATACATGTCAATTCCAAATCTTATAACTCAAATGCCTAAAAATTCAAATTAAGGCAATTTATTTGCTGAAAAAGTGACTAAAAGAAGCCTTGGCCTTTGCCCCTTTTACCCTGAGGGTCAAGGGCAGAGGAGAAGTAGGTTGGAGATCCAGTGATTGTTATCTGGAAACTCCCTCTCTGCCTCCTCACCAAAGGACTGTCTGTCATATGTACCAGTTCAATGACTCCACCCTAGAAGATGCCCTCCTGTGGCGGTTAGAGTTCCTTTACACTTGTACTTCATTCAACCTTGACTTTTTCATGATAAATCCCTGGAGAGCTTGCTGGGACCGTGACAAGCTTTCTTCTTAAAATCAGCCTGAGACCACCAGCTCATTTCACAACCGTGAGCACCTAGAGAACTGTCATCCCGCAGTACAGGTTTGAAAGCACTCGTGAGCTGAAGTTGAGCTTCTCCTGCTTATTACAAATCTCTTGTATCACTCAGCAGAGAAAGCCCTTGTAAGAAATCAAGGGTATGCTTTTGTTCCATTTATAGAACAATATGGGCTTCCTCTAGGGCCAAAGTCACACCTGTCTATTCACTTAATGAAAATGGCTCATAACCAAAGGGTTCATTGTGCCAAAAAAAAAAAAAAATAATTGTGACTTCACCTGTTTTTTCCATCATGTTGAAAAGTAAGTAGAAAGAGACATAATTAGCCTTATAAAGTGATTAAGAAATCAAGGCACAGAGAGATCAAGAGATTTGCAGAGTTCACGGAGGATATTCAAATGACTGCAGTGCAAATAACCCCCCGCCCCCGGCCCACGCACCGGGCTCTGCAGCATGTGTGATCTGCCTTCTGAATTTTTGCCCAGTTTCAAAATCTAGTCGAAGAGTCTTGCAGTAAAGGCATATAGAGAATGAGGAATTTACACATAAAGGTTTAAAAAGAACTTACAAATCCTGCAGAGTGAGGAGAAGCATGCAAGGAGCTTGGAACACCATGGTTATCTCAACTGGCACTGCAACTTGCTTTGAGCTTACTGCTTACCAACACGAGACAGAATCGAAATGAATCGTAGGCTCTGATTGCACAATGAAAGCAATGAGACTACTCTTTAGAAAGTAGAGTATAAATTTCTGGTCTAAATTCTAACAGTAAAACTTCAATAGTGATAATGCAAAAAAAAGCAAAAGTAATCATATAATCATTTGTTCTTAGCATCCTAAAAGAAACTTAGGGATATGCCAGTAAATCATAATTTAGCGAAGCCCCTTCTGTATGATTGGATTATAATTATAGCCCTCTACTTCCACATTTGCTGTACGATTCTTCCCCATTAGAAATAAAATTTTACCTCCCTTCCTCTGAAATTTGGAGTAGGTTATTTGACTTTCTTTTGCTGAAGGGATTTTAGCAGATGATATACAAATAAATATGTGAAACCTTATTGTTGCATGATTAGACTTGTACTTCGTGTTTCTACCATCAGAACATGTCCTAGGAATCCTGCAGTAAAAGAAAGGGGCACCTATGGGTGAGATCCACATCTGTAGGCCTGCAGCAAGAAACAGAGCAGCCACAGCTGTTGGGCCAAGCCAGCTGTGCACTGCCACACTGCCAACCCACAATGCCTACACAACAGGGGTGCTTTAAACTACCAGGTTGTGGAGTTGCTTTTATGTAGCATTTTTTCTTTTTCTTTTTTTCTTTTTTTGTACCAGGGTTTGAACCTAGCAGCACTGAGTCACATCCCAGTCCTTTTTATATTTTATTTTGAGACAGTGTCTCATTAAATTGCTTAGGGTCTTTCTAAATAAGTGAGGCTGGCCTTGAATTTGCAATCATCCTGTCTCAGCCTCCAGAGCTGAGATTACAAATGTGCCACCATGCCAGGCTACGTAGCACTTTTAAGGCCTAATTTCCAGGAAAAATAATTCATTCTACCCAGTCATACTCCATTATGAATTCTGAAAAATGCATACTGGCATTTGGCCACCATCAAACACTACATAAAACATTTTCATCAGTGCCAAAAGATTTTCATTATTCTTGGCAGTCATTCCTCTCTACCACTTCCAGGCCCTCTTGATTACTCTCCATCTTCATAGTTTGGCCTCTACTGAATGGCCATACTCATGGAATCACACAGGATGTAAGCTTTCGTGTCTGCCTTTCCTTAGACTAGTTCACTTGACCTCACCTTGGATTGTCGCTTGCATGGGTAACTCGTCCTCATTATTGTTGAACGATGTTCTGCTGTGTGGCCACACCACAGTTTACACACTCCGCCACCTGGAGACATGGGACTGTTTGGGGAGATATGAATAAAGGTGCTATAAACACTCACAGAGATGAAAAAGTGTGATCATTTTCCTCACCCCCTCATAAGAGTTATGACTAACATTTATAACAAAAGACAGTTAATAAGGGAAAAACATAACAAATTCATTTAATAAAGTTTTACGTGACTTTGAAACCTTCCAAATAAAACCAGAAGACCCAGGGTGAATGATCCATTTTTCTGCATAAGTTCAAGGAAGCAAGGACACCAGGTAGAAATGCTATCAGACTGAAAGGGTATGATCTGGCAGAAAGAGGCTGAGCAGGCAAACTCAGCAAGTCCCTGTCTTTTAGAACTTTTTTTGTGACCTCTCTGTGTAGCATTTTAGCTTCCCAGGTGTGGGGCAGGACCTCTGGAATGAGAATATTATGCCGTGCTATTGGACAAGGGTAAGTTAGAGAATATTTTTATGGACAGCTCTTTGGCAGAATGGTAGTGGAATGCTAAAAAAAATAATTTTAGACTCCGTGGCTTGTGTGGGGGAAAGGGAAATCCAATTTCAATAGCCTGTCTTGAGGAAGAGGAATTATTATTTCTATTACTCACTTTGGGGGAGATTGAGGGTTGAGAGATAGAAGGTAGGTGATGAGAAACTTAAAGATGCTTCTAAAACCTTCTGATGTCCTTTGGTTCAAAATACTTAGCATGCCAAAATGCCAAACTTTGAGGTGTTTTTTTTCCCCATGGCCCAACCCAATTATACATTTTGATATGGAAAATTTCCCCATAGCTTGTGCTAAATACACAGGAGTGGAATTACCAGGTTACATGGAAGTATACATTATAAGATACCATCAAACTCCTCACAATTGGGTATATGCTATTTTGCGTTACCTTCAGGATTGCATGAGAGTTCTAGTGGCTCCATGTCCTCACCAGGACTTGACAGATCTTAAATTTTTAGCCATTTAAAACTTTAAAGCACTATTCAATGGTCTTCCATTGTAATGCATGCAACATACTTGTGGCAATGCTCAAGTGATACAAGAGTTAAGCTGATGTGGCCTGGGTACAATGCTTCCTAGTGTTCTGAACTTCACAGTAGTACTGATGCTTAAATTAAAAATTGATAAAAGTTAATCAATCTGCACTTTAATTACTCCAGGTGCACACTTTGAGACAGATTTGAAAATCTGTTAGGGCTTCCAGAAAGTCTGGTGGTGCTAACTATAGCCTTTAATATTATAGTGAAAATATATTAGTTCTTTGATATGCAATAACTACTGTGGTAATCGTTGTTTCTATTTCTTCCCCCTTGTTTTATTTATTAGCTATAACTGAGGCCTGTCTGTTCCACAGGCTGCAATTTTTAAAAAGACCAGCCAGAGGGATTTCATTACTTCTGTTTTCTAAATAGCAATGAAGTTCCCAGTTAGAATCAGACCTCTAAGACTGGAGGCATGAAACCTGAGAAGAGGACTTTGCTGTGTTCTAGTGATTAATTTCTCCTTCTCAGTCAGAGAAATGAGATTTCAAAAATGTGTCCTTTTCATTTAATCTGTTTCAAAAGTAAAGAAGGTAGCGTTCCAATAGATTTCCCTGCCAAATAAAATCTTTTAAATGAAAACTCTATTTTCCAACTACAGGATGCCATTTAGCGTAATATCTGTCTTAATTATTGTCAATCCTGAAGGAAATCAACCTAGGAAAAAAAATGAAATTGGATTTATGTATTGCCAATTAGCTCCTGGTTTAGTGGTTGCAAAGCCAGAGTCACCAGCACAGTCGTACCAGTTGTGCTGTGGCCCATTCTTATTGCTGAAAGATTGTCCCGTGACTAGGAGCCTTTATTTTTATTGCTATCAGGTGATAGGCTCCACATTTTAATACAGGAATGGTCAGGTTTGAAGCAAACATTTCTTCTAGCAACCCTGTTTAAATATTCTGAAAGTCATCTCTCATTAATATTTAACAGAAACTTTTGGGAGGGATGCTTGTCCCAAGGAAGTAAAGGCTTATGAGAAAATAAAAACTATGTCCAAATGTTGTGACTCCTTGAGAAGAATCTTACAGCTTTCCAGAGACAGATTAGGGAAGAGGAGGGGTCTTGGCACTGTTGGGTTGTTCCAGTGACAGGGATGACCAGCTTCACCATTAGAGCTACTGAACACCTCAGAAGAAATGACATCCCTGTGCTCTGGAATATCCTAGCAAGGCCTGAAATTACATCATCCACCTGAAATCTGTGAGGTAATTCTCAGCTCTGGATCTCTGTGCTTGTTGTGAGTCTCATTCTTTGGATGTAAAATAATCCTAGGATTATTTCTCTGCTAGATGCCTTCCTAAAAATGACCCTCTATCCTCCCCATAGTCCCCTGTCGTTGTCACTGTTTCTCCACCTCCCTCTGTTTCCCACAGACATACACACCTGTTGGGAGATTGAAGCAGCAGGGGGAGCTATACTTTCTAATTAGGGGCTATCTTCAGGACATTTTGCTCTGTGTTTGTGTCAGAACCCTAACCTGAGCACACTATGTCTTCCTCCAGTCCCAAAAGAGGGAAACTCTTCATTCTCCCAGGAAAACTGCAGGAAGGGAGTGGGTGTAGCTGACTTAGTAACCAACACACTAGGATCTGGATTTCTGCTCAGGGCCTGCTCCCTTCATTTCCTGTCCTGCTTCCCTCTGTACTGAGTTCGTCTCCTCTTTGCTATTCATTTTAAGATCCAGGTCACATGTTTCTGGGAGGAACTAGATTTTTGACCCATAAGAGAGGGATAAATTATCTTTCTTTTGTACTGATCCAAAAGATTCCAGGGTGCCAGGGCTTGGACACAGTGGTACACACCTGTAATCCCAGCAACTTGGGAGGTTGAGACAAAAGGATCCAAGTTGAAGACCAGCCTCGTCAACTTAGTGAGACTCTAAACAACTTAGAAGATCCTGTCTCAAAATGAAAAACAAAAAACACAAAGCAAGGGCTGGGAATGTAGTTCACTGGTCGAACACCCCAGGTTCCAAAACAAACAAACAAACAAACAAACAAAAAGGTGACTTTAGAGACAGCCCTTTTGAACCACGTGGGAAGACAATGCAATTAATGTCAATTGCTGATTGGAGTTTCTCTTTCATAACTGAGCTACAGTACTTACTATAAGGTAGGCACTATTCTAAGTGCTTTGCAAATATTAAGTTATTTAACATTTACACTAATCCTATGATGTCCCTATTACTATTATTTTAATTTGGGACAAGGAAATTGAAGCTTAGACCCTGTAAGGAATTTGCCAGAGCGAAACTGGCCAGAAATAGAGTCTGTGCACTTAGCAAACACTGCTCAGCACTCACAAAGTCTCAAAGTCTCAGAACATTACACTCAATACTATTTTCTGGATCCTTTCCACCTCTTTCCTCTTTTTCTTCATGGATTTTTTTTTTATCCTTGCCTTGTGTACTTTTACATATAGGGCCTATTGTGGCAATCTTTATCACTGGCTTCCCTGTCCTTCCTTCCCAATTGACAGAGGAATAACTTCTATCTGCTGAGATGTCAAGTGCTGAGAAGTATTGGCATTCCTTAGAAAAGCAGTTTGTTTTCTTTTCTCAAATGTGTCACATGCAGTTAAGTGGGGCTGACTTTTGCCCCCAATGACCAAATTTCACAAAGATGGCCTGTCAGAGGCTAGAGAATCTTTTGAGGAATGGATATCTTCTCTACGGAAATATCCCAATTACCATTTCTTGCACGAAACACAGCATCACCCCAGAGATCTGTGGCCATCAGGAAAAGTACCCAAGCTGAAGGGACATCCATCTGCACTCCCAGTGGGGACACCACTATCTTCTTTAACTTGTTCATCTTGAGCAATAGAAAACTCTAACTAAATAAACGAAAAAGGATGGCAGAAAATAATCCACAGTGACTTATGCATCTTTCTCCATCCATAAATAACTTTATATTTCACTTCTGGCAGCACAGCTAAGCCAGAAGGTAATGAGCCATTGTGGAAAACCCATCTGTTGCTCATAAGGGGGAAAGGCCAGATTTATTGAGGAAGAATCTGGAGTGTAAGTCCTGTTATTGTTAATGGGAGCTGCACATCTAATTGGTCATGCTGAAAATACGCTCTATTATATTCTTTCACTGGCCAGATGGATGTGCTGGGCTGCAGTACTGTGAAGAAAAATGTACCTAAAGAATTTGAGAGTAGGAGTGGGCATCAGAGCCAGCAGGGAACTGACAGTTCTAATGAGGACAGATAGTGCTTGTTCCTGGGCCTGATTTAAAGATGTCTTTAAAAAACCCAAAGGGCCCCATACAATGCAGGTATGTCTAAATGCAGTCACAACAACCAGTCCTCCAGACTGGATGATTGGTGTTGTATCATTTCAAGTAGGCTCCACCAGTCCCATAATTAGAAGCACATCTTCCTCCCATTTCTCTCTAACTGGTCCATTGATACGCAATAACTGCTTTGAGACTTCCTTAAAATGGTGTTGGATAATAGCAGTTGAAAGCCATTCCTCCCAGATTCCTCTTTACCACTGTTGTAGGGAGGAAGACCAAGAAATCAAAGGTTAGCTATGCCTTCTGCACTGAAATTCTTCCCATTCCATTTGACTTAGATTTGGGACTACGAGGCTCCTGAAAGATGTGAAAGTAATCTTTGTTGAATGAAGGAAATTAAAATAAAAGTAACAGTGATCAGTACAGTCTGAGGTCATTGTGGGTGAAGGTGATCTTAGAGGTTGTCTCAGTCAGGGTATGCTATCTATTGAAACAAACAATTCCTAATTCTCAGTAATTCAACAAAAGGTCATGGTGCCAGATGATAGATGGGAAGAAAGAGCATGTGGGGACAGGAAGGGGAGGCCGCATTACTCCATGCAGTCTTTCTCCAACAGTAATGATATCAACTTCCTACGTAGTCTCCAGGGTCATCACACAAGGGAAGAAGATTGAGGAGGACCTGGAAGGATGTGCTATGATCAAGTCTCAGAGTGGAGTCGTGTTCCCTCTGCTCCATCCCATTGATGAAAACTCAATCATCTGGACCTAAGCAATGTAGCAAAGGCTGGAAAATGTAGTTTTCCATATGCCCAAAAGGCTTTGGTGGATGCATGGACCTGTCACTGTCAGTGAGGCTCTAATCAGATTCTTCATTTCAAGATGGTCAAACAGAAGGCAAAGACTAGGAGGTTTTCATCAAGTCACATGGCTGGTGACAGAGTCGGGATTAGAACTGATTTCCTGTGTCTTGACACCATTGCTTGTTGTGGGAGAGAAAGAGATGAAAAGAGAAGGAGAGAAGAGGGGAGAGGAGAAAGAGAGGTGAGTGGCGAGTAGGGGAGGGGAGGGGAGGGAGAATATCTAAACCTATGTGTCATCAACTTGGCCAGTCATTAAACTCCTCATTCTCCCCTTCTATAAAGTGAAAAGCTGAGTAGATGATTACTGAGACCCTTTCCAGTTCTAACATTTTTTCTTTACTAAAAGACATTAGGAAGACACTATCACACTGTAGAAGGTATAACCACTCGGGAAAGCAGTGCAGAGATCTCTCAAAAAACTAGGGATGGAACCACTTTATGACCCAGCTATCCCACTCCTGGGTATTTTTCCAAAAGAGGTCGAATTGGCATAATACAGAGAGAGACACAGCTACATCAATGTTTACAGCAGCTCAATTTACTATAGCTAAACTATGGAACCATCCCAGATGCCCCTCACTGGACAAGTGGATTAAAAACTGTGGTATGTATATAGAATGGAGTTCTACTCTGCTATTAGAGAGATAGATATCATGGCATTTGTAGCTAAATGGATGGAGATGGAAAACATTATTCTGAGTAAAATATCCTAAACTCAGAGACTCAAGGGCCGAATGTTTTCTCTCGTATGTGGAAGCCAGAATACAATCTAAGACAGACTGAAAGTTGGCTAAGCTAATAATAACCTCAACATAGGTGAAGTTTTACATAAGCAGGGGGAACCATAACTACGATGCTGGGGGGACAAGGGCCGGGAACCTGGATGGGAGGGAGGGATTATGAGGGCTATCAATGCAATTGGGAACCCTCCACTTCCATGAGAGGCCCAACTAACATGGGGGTAAAGTAAGGGAAACATGGGAATAGGGAGTAATCAAAAGGGGGAGACCATGGACCAGGATCAGTCTTATCTTACTTGTCAATGTCTATATGTTCATTCTGTGTAACAACAAGTCCTTCCAATATGTAAGACTATGTTGAATGAATAATACTAAAAAAAAAAAAGACATTAGGAAGGAGAAATACAAATAGAAAGAAAGGCTGTCAAAGTTAGTGTGGGATGAGGGGTGGCAACCAGGCAGAAGCAGTCAGGTGCCTGCAGCTTTCTGGGTCCCCCTCCCCATAGGCACTAAGAGGCCTGGTTTTCCTGTAGTCCATGTCTCCCTTCCCTGGCCTCTCCCTCCCTTTCCCCACCCAATCTAGACTATCAGGCTTCTCATCAGAGACCCACTGCTGGACTGTCATGAGGCTGGGCAGCAGACTAAGCAAAGGCACTGCTAATGGCCCAGAGAGGGGCAGCTACGCCACCATCCCTTTTCCTCCTTTCTCAGGAGCCCACTGCTCTCATCCACCTTGAAGCATGCAAGCCGCTGCAGGAAGGGGCTTAAGGTGACCCTATAGGGGGCTTCATTACCTGCTGGAAGTCAGGCAAGCCCGGGATACTGTCCCCATGCAGGGGGGATAACAGGCCCCGCCACAAAGCAGCCAGCAGCAACCTCAAATCCCCTTTCAATTCTGCCCACTTTGGTGTGCTCAGAGGCAGAAGGGATCAATTTCTGAAATCAGCCTTTCCCTTAAACACAACCAAGTGGCAGTCAAAACATAAACAGAGGTAATCCTTCCAGGAGCGGCACTTTGGGCTCACCAAGCGCTTTCATCTCAGGATTCTAAAGTCCTTTTCAATCATTAATCGCTTTCTCTAAGCCTCCTGTTCTCAGAACCAGGCAGGCAGAAGCAAGTGGAGGCTGAGCAAGGAAGGCTGGGAAAGCAGGGCTCTAAAAGGCATCAGGGGAACACAGTTATATTTTCATCAGCCACCGGCTTTCCATAAATATCATGAGCAGAAATAAAATATTGCTTGAAATAATGGATACATTTTAAGACAACATTTCTCAAACCTGGAGAGGGAGCAATTATGAGCTAGGAAATCTAGAATTATGGTTTTCGCTCACTTGGACACTGCTGATGGAGGTGCTATGCCTGGAACAATAGCTTCATATCTCTCAGGCTCTATCTGGCTTCACCTTTGACTGGTTAGCAAGGAAGCATCTCTGATCACCACAAGTGACCCAGTGATTATGATGACCATACGCTGAGAATTCTCAAATGGGTTTATATTTGTGGGAATTATAAATCTTCAGCAACAAAATACAAGTGGTAGAAATAATCACAATTACTTATTTTTTAACAATCAACCTAACTCAGACTTTAGCCTTCATCTTGGGGGCTGATGGAAGATTTGGTATCAGCTGTACAGAGGTTGCATCCCCATCCCATCCAAGTACAAGAAGTCTCTGGGACCTGCCAGTCTCTGTCCTGGGTCACTGGTTTGCATTAATGCAAGATGAGAAGTCCATTGCAGATCAGTCTTGCCATCTAGGATTGCTGGTTACAGTTTCTGAGTGTAAGAATATGAACTGGAGTAGAAGCCACTGTTTCTCCAGTTCCCTACTTTAAGCCCAATGGGCAGCTGTGCTCTGAGGGCTCAGTGTGTCTCTAGGCCCACTCTCAGTGGAGGGGGTGTTCTTTGCTCACAGAATGGAAGACTTAACTCTTCCAGGATTGCATTCATTCTTCCTTATTCCCTTTACTCCTGGAAAAGTCTCTTTCCTTTGATCAAACCTGAATACTGTCCTTTGTTTCGTCTAATTTTAACCAACCCTGCAGGGTCAGTTTAGCGAAAATCCTCTCTTTTCATTTCAGATTAGATTTCCTATCCCCCACCCTCAGCTATGTATCACCATAGTCTACCTTCAGCAACAATCCTGTCTCAAGTCAGTTTGCCAAAATTCCCCCTTACACAGCATGTTTCCTGTTAATAACTCTCCAGCCACTAAACCCCCTCCCTGTTTCTTGACTATAAATCTCTATCTTCCTTTGTTATGTTGGGAGTTGAATCTCAATCTCTCCTGTTACAAAAACACCACTGTAGTAGACCCCTGAATGAAATCCTCCTTATCACCTTCAACAAGTGCCAGGAATGATTCTTCAACACTAATTTTAGCATCATTCCAGTATTTTCCTTCCTGCTTCATGCCACCTTTTGCTCAGCAAGAGTCTGAGCAAATGAAATGCAAAGTCTCCTGGTTCAAGAAAGCAAAAAGGAAAGTTAGAGAATGAATAGAATGGCTTCAATAATACTTTAATAAACCCATCGCCCTAGATGCTGTGACCGGGAAGCCAACACTGACAGCACCACCTCAAATGACAGGAAGCAAGAAGATGGCCTGAAAGCCTTTCACTTCCAGGCATGAATGCTTGCTAGGGACAAGGTCAGTGTGTGCCAGGATTATTAAAATCTACTGTGGTGTGAGTGATTTGATCAAACATTCTGTGAGCCTGTATAAATATTTCCTAGGTCCCATGAGCATTAAAGGATAAGGGGTCAAATAGCTCACCCAGCCTATCCCTTGTCTAAATACTTAACTGACTTCCACAAAGAGCCAGAACTTTCTTTTGAGGAAGTCCATTGCAAATAAATGGTTTTAGGCCCAAATCTAAACTTCCTCTGGTTGATCACAATTCCATCCTCTAGTTCAGAGTCACAGAGTTTCTTGGGAAGGAAATTAACCTCTGCAAGGTTTCTATTATGCCCAGATTTTATGAGCACTTTTCACATATGTTTCAAAAAAATTTTATTTTTGTTTTGTTTTGATTTTACAGAGCTGATCCTAGGACCCAGGGCCTTCAACATGTTACTCAAACACTCTACCACTGAGCTACATCTCCAGCCATGTTCATACAAATTCTGCAAAGTATTAGGTGTCATCTCTACTATAAAGACACAGAAGAAAATTCAAGGAGGTAACAGATTTGCCAGAAGTCACTTGTAAGAAGCAGCGGCAGTAGCCTATCCTGCTGCACCACGCCATCTGACATCTTACACATAACCACCTGTAAGGACGTTATTTCTAAGATCACTGTGCCATGTCTCCAGTAATTTCTTCAGGTTAATCATTTACTCATCATATTCTGTCAATAATGATAGTAGCTAATATATATTGAGGGCTTTATTATGGTCAAGACCTCTCTGGTCAGCCCTTTACAGGGATCATTTCATTTAAGCATCCAAGAATCTCACAAAGCAGGTACAATCACACCTACACTCATCAGCAATGAGCCCTTTAGCCTCAGGACTTGTGGCACATGGTGTTCATGAGCATTGACTCTGGAGTCAGACTTCTTAGGATTCAAAGTTGGCTCTAAGAATCGTGTGGCCGTTGGTGAGTTATTCTCTCTTGTCTCAGTTTCTTGTGCATGTAAACATAGGCATAAGAATAGTAAGCACATGGTTATTTCTTTGGAGACTTAAGTATGAGCATCACTGGAGAGGGGCTGGGATGCCATAGTGCATAACACATGTCAGTGACCATTGGACACCTCAAGTCCTCTCACTATTATGATTGGCAATGCACAACTACTCAATTTTGTCAATACTTGCCTTGTAATTTGGTGCTAAGTATTAAATATAGTACATGTGGGGAAGTTTAGCCAATATAAAAACAGGCAACCCAATGCCCTTCTTGTCTCCTAGCTGCCCTGAGCTCCAGAGCACTCCAGATCTTACAGCTTGCATCTGATTGTGGTTAGCTGGGGTTTCCTTGCAAAATAACTTAGTAGAACGCGAAGACAATGAAACATGCCCAAGCTTCTAGCCACTTACCCAGACTCTTAACAGACTAAGTTCTTGCTTACACCTCTTTGTCAAGTGGTTGCCCACATAACACCTTGGGGCTGTCTACTTCTTAGGGGGACTTTTCTTTTTTTTTACGATTGTCTGTACATCTTAAAGTAGCTTCTTTCCTCTGCTGAGGCAGATTCTACATGACACTGATTTCTGAGCAAAGAAGGTGAAAACTACAGTTTTACTATGGCATAGTGGAATTTTGCAATAAAATTGCTGAATTCAGGTTATCTTCCTGCACCACTTTTTATGGAGACCAAAGCATGTTCATACCAGGAAGGGGCTTTTTCTTGCATCATTCACCCCAAATTCCCAGCCCAAACAGATGAAAACTCAAAAAATAACAATAAAAGCAAATAAATATTGCTGGTGGTACTCAATTTTAACTCTAGCTTTGACATTTCTAATAGGACATCATCCACAGAAATCATATAACAGCATTAATTCAACATTATAATGGGAATTATTCAATGACAAAATGAGGGTATCTGAGGACAAAGTCCACTGAATGAATAATACACTCTGCTCCCTACACTCTTGCCAAACTTCCAAAGGAAACATTAACCATCATACTATAATGCAGTGCATTTTGGAAAATTCTTTTTTTACATATACTTTACTCTGTCTTTCTCTCTCCCTACTAAAATCTGTCTTAATTTGGAAGCACAATACCAGAATGTCAAGTGATAAGCATAGATCTCCTGATTTTCCTCATGAAAGAGAAATTTAATATATGGCAGTTAAAATTAAATAAGCAAAATCAAAATAAACAGCTCTACAAAAGGTAGATGCATTTCACTGAAGTAACACTGTGTGACAGAGGTGAAACCCAAAGGGCCTAGCTGGTGTGATTCCTTCTACATAGCACTCCAAGCAGGGACTCCCACCCATGGACTGAAGTCAGCGTGGTTACCCACAGTGGGGTGGTGGCTGGATAATGCACCAGAGGTGTTTCTGGAGAGCTGGTCATGTTCTGTTTCTGGACCTCAGCATTGGTTACAAGAGTGTAGGGTTTGTGAAAAGTCATTGAGTTGTACAATTTTCTACTCTTCTTAGTATGTTATGTTTTAATAAAAAGTTTACTAAAAATCAAGAATTTGAAAAAAAACTGGGAAATTTATTCACAGAAAGACATTTCCACAGAAAAGTTTGTTCAGCACTATAGAAATTGCAGGAAAAAAAGTGGTATATAGGGGTCAGACCTTTACTTGAATAAAGTAGTGTTTAATAAGATCATTATATTCAGATACGGAGCCAGGCTACAGTGACATTTTCTATTTCTTCTCCACTCTCTTCATTTTTATTTGATAACAATATCTTTTGAATTAAGCAGAAATTTATATAATATATGTATGAGAGAGCATATTATTTTCACTTGCTCATCAAAAAATCAAAAATATCTCTTTCCAGCTTAAGGATAGCCAGGTCATTAAATCAATTTTGTGCAGTCCAGGCACTGTTCCCTCAGGAAATAAAGCCAGGAGTCATCATATGCTTAACAGCAACCCGTCAAGGTTTCATTTGGAGACTAACAATGCTATCCTCAATGCAGATGTCTTTATAATGTTTTTTCTTCAAAGGAGTTTGTCAAACTGGCGCAGCCATTAATTTCCCCTGCCCACTTCCTGATGCAATGTGGACTGGAGAACTCAGGTGGCTCGTCCTCTGGGACACCTTCCTCATATGTTGAAGTCTGCAGGAGGAAGCTTCCTTCAGATTTAGTGCATTCCAGCTTACCAGTTTCCATGTACATCTCCTACCTTTTAAGGTATAAAAACTGAGGTGAGATAAACAAAGGTTTGCTCTACTCATGTCCTGGTCTACTTGCCTGTAATCACCAGCAGGTAAAGGTGACAGAGATTCTCCACCCTGACAACTCCCCTCTTCAATACATCTCTGCCAAACTCTACCTGCAGGAACTTAACACTCATGCCCGGCTGAATGTCTTGGAGACTTACTGCGTCACAATCGATGAGGGCTGAATATTGGAAGACACTTACCTTAATGTCTATTTATCTACTGCTGTGAATCAAACCACCCCATGAAATCTCTTCCTGTGCTTTGTCATCATGAACATCCTTATGTCACTCGGGCTGTGACACCATACACCAGTGCCCCCATCCACAGAGAAGTTCTTCGTACCCCATTTGGCCTCTAACTGTTCATGCTATGGCAGGAACCCCTTTCTACCTTCCAGCCCATGTGGATATCTTTTTTTTTTCTTTTAACCAGGGGCATTTAACCACTGAGCCACATCCCCAGCCCTTTTATTTTTATTTTGAGACAGGGTTTTTTTTAATTAGATGTATATAGAGATACAATTGAAGGGGAAACATTATCAAACAATCAAGAACCAATATATACATACTTAGTTTTCCAGGGGTAATGCCAAATCATGGATGCCCAGCTTGGGTTTCCCCTGTTGTTGATTCTCCCAGAAGAACTCCTAAGTTAATTGGATATCTCATGGAGGACTGACACTTCCTTCTGAGATGATTCCCCCATATCCCCACTCTCCAGTCTCCTAGGAGTTCTTCCTGCACCCTCCCCCTCCCCATCCCCCTCCGTAGGCCTCCAAGTAATCTAGGGAGTCATCTCCCTATATCGTTGAGAATCATACAATTTGAAGTTATTATTAGCTTAGCCCTACAACATACTGCTTCCCCATGTATTCTAGCTTCCACAGATGAGAGATACCATTCAGCTCTTGAGTCTCTGAGATTGGGATACTTCACTGAGCATAATTCTTTCCATCTCCATCCATTTGACTGCAAAAGCCATAATATCGTTGAGATAGGGTCTTGATAAGTTACTTAAGTCCTCACAAAGTTGCTGAGGCTGGTTTTGAAATTGTGATCCTACTGCCTCAGCCTCCTAAGTCACTGGGATTTTAGGCATTTGCCACCATGCCTGGCCCATATGGACACCCTCTTGACTTTGCTTGGGATGTGACATCTGCACTGGGCCATTCTCCACCCTCTAACCTGTGTAGATGCTCTCCTTACTAAGAGTCTGTTCTGGGTATCTCTGGCTCCCCCATGCAAACCTTGCCTATTTGTCAACCTGGCTTGTTTGTTCCTAACAGGTTTTAGACCAATGTAATTCAGGAAGAAAAAAACATAAGGAAGGAAATAGAAGGGGACTAGAAAGAACAACGGGGGAAAACTAATTTTATTAATATTATTATTAGAAGAAATCAGCCCTCATGGAATTGACTTATAGGAAATAGAAGACAGAATACTAGACTATAACACAAAATAATGATTAACTTACAATAATAATTACACTAGTAATGAAACAGGGACTAGTAGCAAACATTCTGACATCATTTGCATATACTCTGCCACTAGATTTGGTGGGAAATCAAATCATAAACACCATGTTAGTGATTTATTATGGGAAATATGAGCCATAAGTCTAGAAATACTTGAAATTATTTTGATCATCTTTCTGTGTTGATATAAAGAAGTTCTACACAGGAATCAAAGGATGATGGTTGGGCATCAAATTAAAACAGTTAAAACAAGAGTGGTTACATGAGTTGATTTCAACACTGTTTTCCCCAGGACTCTTTTGTAAAATACCCATACCTAGGACCAATCCAGAACATTCAGCTCAAAATATCTAATTGGTAAATATAAGACAAAATTTTTTTTAGGAAGAAACTTACCAGGCCATCATAATAAACAGCCAAGACTGAAAATGTTGAGTTAGAGAGCTCACATATTGCCATTGTCATTAGTTAATAAAACTCTAAGACATCCAACTCATTTTGGGGACTGAGTTTGGTCAAAGCCTTCTGTGCCCCTCCTCTCAACACTGTAAGGGAATTTACTGCCTTTGTGTTTTAGTTTTGTTTTATTTTTCTGATACACACATTCGTCTATGCCTCCATAGTCAATAAACACCTTCCTTTTTCTTGAGAATCTTAAGAATTGTTGATCCATTCAGATTCCAGTGCTCCAGGCTTATTCTGGCTCAAAACTATTGTGTTGATTTTTTTTTTTTTTTTTTTTGGAGACAGAGAGGGAGTCAATTTATCTTTTCATATGGGTTTTGTTTCTTTGACACTTCATTGTGTATGTGGTGCTGGGGTTAGAGCCTGGGTCCTTGAACATGCCAGGGTCTACCACTGAGCCACCTCTCCAGCACCTAATGTGTTGATTTTAATCACAGCATCAGCAGTTAACACAGGGGTCATGCAGGGATTCAAACCATGCCATCCCAACGTATGCCATTTTGACATATTGTATACTTTGAATTAAAGCACATGGGCAAATAGCATATTGAAGAAGCACTCTGGCTTCAACCTTCTTTTCTCTTCCTAAAAGCAGGACATGAAATTCCCATGTGAAGAGGGCCTTCCCTGTTCCACAAGAAAGGAAGACATTCTTATCACCAGAGGCATGGAATGAAGCTCAGAGAAGTCTATAAATCCATCTAGTTCAAGTAATCTTTATTTACTTGGTGCTTTTCCACAATTAACTGCCCTAGCCCAGACTCCTGTGTCTTGTCACATTTTCACAATTTACTACTCTTTGTCCAACCTAATACAAAAGTTTTCAGCCCTAAGTGCTTTTGGGGGCCTCCCTTTGTCTTGTGAAAGCTCCCATTCATATGTCAAATTTCAAAATGAAATGTGTATACTTTTCTACTGTTAATTTTTCTCATGTTGGTTTAGTTCTTAGAGACAGTTGGAGACCCTAAACAGAAAGAGATTTTTTTTAACCTGCCTTAATGGTAGCCTTTATAATTTTAACACTAAGAATAACCTTTCATGTTTATCTCATTTAAGAACCACTATAGAGTAAGCAAACTCCCATTTTATAGATGAAGCTGAAAGAGATTAAGTCACTTGTCCAAAGTTACTGGACAACTGATTTCTTTCTCCAAATCTTGTGTTCTTCCTGTGTGTTGCTCTGCCTCTTACATTTTAACTTTCAAAGGCCACCTTTCCCCCTCATTGTCTTTTCTTGGAGAAATTTCCAATAACTGCAGCATTCAAGTGTTAACAATCACTGTAACATAATCCACTAAAAAGTGGATTTTAATATGAGTTGGAGCAATCTTGGATGCCTGCGAAAGGGATCTGCCAACAGTGATTGAAAAGCCAAAGCGAAGCACTGGGAAACAAGATCCATGCGTGGACCCAGATGGAGTGCTGTTGGAGGGACGCTCAAGAGTGTAAATTGGAGGAGAAACAGAGGCAGGCTCCTAAATGTGGTTTCTTTGTGCCATAAATGTATATTCTTGAGCAGCTTGAGCACAAAGCCTAAGAAGAAATTTATTTGGCCTAGTTTGTCCTTTGAATTTTCCCCAAGGCTACATTCAGATATATGAAAGTAATAAATTTAATATTACTTTAAAATGTCTGCTTATGGAATTCTCAGGTAGTCTTCAAGTTACATGTTATTATTAAAAGGTTTCTAAGAGCCAATGACTGATTTTTCATTATTTCTTCTACTAATATGAATCACCTATAACCCAGAATGTGTGGCAAAGAGGACAAAGAAGCGGGAAAGAAAGTACAGAAATAGCAAAACAAGAATGAAAGCAAGACGCTGGCCTTGGGGCCAGGTGGCTGAGGCAGAGCTGCACCAGTTCCCGGGTAAGGTTGCTCCTCAGAAGTGCATCTGCCACGCCTCTGTGTGTGTCCCTGTTTTAAGAAGATGGAACTTTCTTCAAGTTTTTAATGACCCAGGATATTTACATTTTATTGTTTACCTTGAAAAGCAATAGTGTAGCCCAGAGGAAATTTAAGTGGATAAGTGGATAGCTATGACTCCATTTACAATTTGAGAAATGATTAGGTGAAATTCTATATTTGCGTGTTGCTTTATCACATGGTACTTCCCTAAGACCTGATATGTGTATTTGACTTTCTTGTGTGTTCTAGGACCAGGTATCAAATAAAAGCAATTAGCCTCATAAGGACAACTTAGATTAAGTTTCCTGCAAAACTCCACGAGGATTTTGATTAATTAAATATAACTAATCATGACCTTGTCGTAACAGTCTAACTGTGAAGGTTAGAATATTCCAGAAGGCTAGAATATTCTAACCTTTGTTCTTTCCTCTTTTATTCTTCTCTCCAAAGACTTGCATGTCAGGCTTGTGATCCTCCAAGCAGTGTTGTCCAAAAATGTTTGATAATTTATTTCGGTCAATTAAAAAAAAGTCTTGAGTATATACTCAATAATAACAAATGTGACTATAATAATATAATTATATATAATACAATGTATTTATATATTGTAGTAGCTTCTTATGTGAAGTTTCAATTACTTGAGATCAACTGAGGTTCAAAAGTATTAAATGGAAAATTTCAGAAATAAGCAATTCATAATTTTGGAATATCATCATCAGATCAGTGGTAACCTAATGCTACGTTACAAGACCTGAGACATTCATCTCACATCATCACATAATGTAGGCATTGGCTCATCACATCAGCACAAGAAGGTTAAGTATAGAAGTGACATTGTGAGAGAGGAAATGATCACATTCATATAACTTTCATTACAATATATTGTTTTATTTTATATTATTATTATTAGTTTTGGTACCAGGATTTGAAACCAAGGATGTTCAAACACTGAATCACATCCCCAGCCCCTCCCCCCATTTTTTTTTTGTTTTGTTTTCTGAGATAGGGTCTTTCTTAGTTGTTGAGGCTGGCTTTGAATTTGTGATCTCGTTCCTCAGTCTCCCAAGCCACTGGGATTACAGAAGTGCCCTACCATGTCCATCTATTGTTCTATTTTGATAATATTGGCTTTTGTACAACTACAAAAGTAAATTTCACTGTGCCAAATTTATAAGTTAAACTTTATCAGAGGTATGTATGTATAGGAAAAAACACTATTTATATAAAGTTTAGTACAATCAGCAGTTGCAGGCATCTCCCAGGTGTTTTGGAACATATCCTCCATGAGTAAGGGGGACTATTGTATAAGATATAAGTGGTAATGACACCCATCTTCTGAAATTGGTGCTGGATTCTTGTTCCATGGAGTCAAAGAAAGAGCGCTGAAGAACCCTGAGGCAAGTGTAGGAAGCAGTTTTATTTAAGAAAGTGAAGCAAGAAGTGAAAGTAAAAAGCCTTATGTAAGAAAAGGATAGAGAGAGCAGACTTCTCCTGGGAAGATGGGATCCTTGGAGCTGAAAGTTGACTTTCTTAACAAGGAGTCTGTCCTTTTATCCCACCCAAAGAACCCTTCCTCCTTCACCGCTTTATACTACAGTTCAAAGAAAGAAGGCTCCTTGCCAACAGGTGAGGTCAGTGGACACAGGCTCACAGATTACTGCTCATGACCGAAACCAGACACTGAATCACAGTGTGCCTGGCCTCGACTATCCATAGGATAGCTGGTACCGAGCTTGGCTACACACTGAAAGCACAACAGCCCACCGGAAGTATCAGCGAGGAAATCTAACTGCAGCCATTCTTGGATCTCCCACAATAAGTGCCTTTGTTAGCAGATTTCTGCTTCTGAGCCAACATCAGCCAATTTCCTTATCAACCCTTATTATTCCATCTACACTGACTGCCTGACTTTGTTTCCTCCCTCAGCAAAAGTCTGAGATAAAAATAATGCTAAGTTAAAATTCTACTATTTTAATTTATAGTCTATTTTGGAGTTCGTTTCTCAAATTTCAAGGTACCTAAAAATTGCCTGGGGATAATGTTTAAAATGCAGATTTTGATCTAGTGAGTCAGGGTTTGGTCTGAGAATTTGCATTTTTAACAAGCAAGCAAGTGATGCTTATATTGACATTTTAAAAAAATCTTTAAATCATAACTGATGTTACTGGTTCATTGGACACATTTTTAGCAGCAAGACTCAAAATTAAACATCACATTTCATAAATTACTTCTTCTTGCTTAGCACACTTCAAACAAATTTAAGAGCACATTCTTGGCCCGGGAAACCTACCCAACTACTTATAGACACACTGCTATTATGGTTAAGCTGGGTTTGCTTGTCCCAAAATAGGTCTGTGCTGACGAATGCCTTGCTCATGCCATCCCTGTTCCGGGCTTCTGCAAGATGACCTGATGCATAGATTCTTTTTTTCTCTCACTCTTATTGCTTAGCATCTCCCTCTTAAATATAGTAACTTAATTTTATATTTTTATAACAAACTCCTTTTAGCTTTTATACCAATAATACTGTGACTGGAGTGAAATACCATGCTTGAACAAAAAAAGTTAAGGAGATGCCCAGAAAGCCCATTTATCAAGATAGATAACATCATAACTCAACATTTTTAAAATTTGGCAAACTGTGACTGAAGGCCTGTCACTAAAAAATGAAGCTTTACTGCTCCTGGGTAGTCTTCTTTGCCTCCTTTGTTGAGTACTACACGATGGCACACTTGGGGCTAGGTCACATTGCTAGGTGTTCCATTCCAGGTAATTGGCAAATACAGTTTTCAGAAAGCTAACATTTACTAAAGGCCTTTAAATCATATTACACAATATTTTGAGAAAATCAAATATTAATAATATCAATACTCTATATTATTAAAAGTTGAAAAGGAATATTTAAGCTTCTGATATCTTTTAGTGGAATTGACTTGAAAGAGAAAAATTAACCCAGTAGCTGAAAGATTATATTAGTTCCTATCTTGAAGGTCATCTAAAACCTATCCTACAATTTTTCTGCATGAAGTGAATGCAAGAAGCATCAGATTTGGTAGCATTTCTAGAGAGGGGTTAGTAAATTTTCATTAAAATACCTCTTAAGGAAAAATACACTCAATCAATCATCCAATCTGGGAATTTCAGTATTGCCTTTTTTTTCTTTTTCTTCATTTGGCAGGTAAATGTGATCAGCTCTATTCCTCAGCAGCCTTTTTGATCTGCTTTTTATCCTTTCTAATCCTTCTGCCTCTAAGACAATACTTTGTTCTGCCTCCTCTCCTCTTCACAAAACTAGGTTCTTAAAACTTAGTTTATTCTCCACAATACTATCAGAGGAATCCTCTGGTATTGAAGTAATAAAGATCTGGTCATTTCATTTTATAGCTTTAAAACTTTATCAAGCTCCCCACTATGGCTAGATGCATGGCATTTAGTCAGGGGACACTCAAGCAGCCTTGACTTATCTTTTTCTATTTCCCTGACACTTAATGACAGGCACTGGGCATGGTGGTTGTTGTATTTGGTGAGCAATAGCTAACTCTCTGCCTCTAGGAAATCACGGATCTCAAGGATTATGTAGGCCTGATCCCAAGTAGGACTTTGTGTGTTTTATAAAAATAGAGGCTAAGAAATATACCAAATGGTAAAAAGTAGAACAGGCAAACAGATAAAGATGGAAGTGAATATAGAGATAGGAAGAGGAGGAGAGAGAATAGAAGTACCAACAGGCATATTAGAGCCTTGGACACAGTCATGCCTGAAATAGTCCTCCTCTAGATATAGCTATCTAGACCTTTATAAAAATTTATTTTTCACAACAAATTCCTTCTTTTTGCAAAGACTAATTTCCATTCCTCAATTTGCAATGAAAAGATTCCTGACTAATCCAGTAAACCTGATGCAAATGGAATTCTGATGCTGCTCATTATTGTAAAATTGGTCCATGTGATTTTGTGAGTTCTAGTTAACGATGGCCAAAATAGAGAACAACCCCAACAAAACAATCCTGAGCAGCAGAAAATGGAGGTAAGGAAATAAAGATAGGAAATAGAGTTTGTCATTTTCTGATGGGCCCATATTTCAGAATTGTCCCAAGCCATCTAGGTTCCTATACTTAGGAATGTGTAGAATTCAATCAACATGCTATATAACTCATGCAATTAATAGTAAAACAAAAGAATCAGGGTGAGCAGGGAGGACAAGAAAGAATTTATCCTCATTATTGTTTTTCTACTCACATCTTTGCTGAGTGGCACAGTGACTGTCCCACTGCAGATGCTCTGGAGCTGCTAACTTCCCAACATCTGTTTCTGTTGCTACTTTGAAAATTCAGAAACTCAGCATACATCTGGACTTATATTTATTATGATCACAGAAAGAATCTCCAAAATGAATTGGGTTGATTATTTCCAATGGTGCAGCCCATATTTGTTCACTTTGGATATTTGCTTCATCTTGAACTATTGAAAGTCTAGGATGACCTTTGACTTTGGATCACCTCCAACTTGCCAACCATAGCAAAAGCACTTGTGGCAATCAACAAAAACTATTTAGCCATATAATTGTCTTTATCTTAATAATGCTACTATTTATGCATCAAAATTATAATTAGTCACATTAGAACCACACCTTATTATCTGAAGAAAACAATTTCTTTTCAAAAATACACTGCAAATTGACCACACTTCACTTACCAATAAAATCCAAAGGTCCATGGTATATAATTTAAATCTCCAAAAGCTAAGCCTAGAGGAGATGTTTGGCCAAATGTTCTTATATATGACTTTCATTACATTTATAGATTTTCCATAATTGTTAACATTTCATCAAGAAAGGAAGTAAGGTGTTTTCATTTTGGACATCCACCACTCAAATGAGCAATCTCTAAAAAGCAATTCAAGAACAGAACATTATTTTCTCATCAGCAAATTGGTTGCAGGCAGTATATTGGCTGTCTGGATACTATTGGGGCATGGACTTTGGCAGAAGCTGTCAGCAAGTCAGTCTGTGGACATGCTGAGGGTCACCCACTACATGTCTTCTCCTCTTAATTTCACTCCCATATCTCTCATTAAGATGAGAAATCTTACCGCCCTACATGTGGTTTTCTCAGCAGTTTGCTGGCCTGTTCACTAGCTGGGTTGATTTATGATTTAATTTTATGGATGATATCACACAATTATCTCCAGATGGAATAATCAGGATGAAGAGCTGCCAACCAACATTAGGAATGAAGCAGGTTCATCCAGCACCAGCCATTTCTGCACTGTAATTATTTTTTGTTTTGACTTCATAAATTTGTCCAGAGACACTGGGTGTTCCTTTTCAGTGGGGCCTCATTTGTCTAATTCAAATGAGATTATCTCACCCTGGTCCCCATACTTCCCTATATTTCTCTTATCATTCTGCATCCAACAGAGAGACTCATGAATTATGATTTGTGGAGCTAAAAATACACAAAATCTAATCTGCCCAATTTATGATGCACTCATGGAGTCATCTTGATGAATTATGAATCTCAGCGTTTTGATTTAAGCAAGCACTTTGATGAGGAGAGGCAGCACAAGAGATGCAGAGTTGGTGAACTGCAGGTTCCCTCATTACTGAAGTCAGGTAAACAAACCTTGCCAAGTCAAAGCCAGAAACACAAGGTAACTTGTAATCACTGTATCCTTCAGTTGCTCTGTGATCACATGGGTCCCAAAGGATATTTGCTCTTTTGTCTTTTTAATCCTGCACTGCAGAATTCTGAAAGATCAGTCTTGCCAGGTGTTCTCCATCTTCCTTTAATAAAGACCCTAAATCTCATATCACTTTGTTTCTTTCCACGTCTGACTTCTAAATGCTGTGTTAATGTGATGTCACAGGCAAGGCTGTCCAGAGGCTGAATTAGTGCACAATCTATGTGTTAGGCATCCATACCTGGGAAAGAAAGGGGATAGAAGCAGAATTGGAAAGAGGATGGAGTTGAGCTATAATGAAGGTCCAGTGAAATCTAGGCCAATTAAGAAAGGAATTTGGAAATAAATTTACTCTTCAAATTTACGCTGTAGTCAAAACAGTCAGACTTTTATATCCTCACCTCACTCGGTCACTAAATCTGGAATGTTTCTGAGAATGGTTTGACCTTGGGTAGACAACTTTGTGCATAGAAGGTACACTCTGCAGTTGATGTCAGTTGCAGGCTTCCACTAAACTTGTTCTCCACAGCTGGGGGCAAATCTTCCCTTGAACTGAGACACAGGCAATGTATCTCAATGCCCTTGATATGTGGATTCAAACCCTGGCTTCACTATTTGCTACTGAGTTACTAATAATAACTATAATGGCTAATTCTTATAAAGCCTTACTATGCCCCAGGAACCACTTGTCGGTTTTTTTGTATCTCTTAGACTCAACAACCCAATGAAGTAACCACTGACAGTTCCTCCACTTTACAAAAGAATATAAGTGAAGAATTGAGAAAATAAATGACTTACCACATGGTCATATATCTAGTAAATGGCATGACTAGGTTTCACATTTGTCTAATTTGGCCTTAGAGTTTGCAATCTATTTTAAATCTCTAAATATAGTTGCCTAATCTCTCAAATATAATTTATATTGGAGGTAAATTGGATTATCTATCACTATGGTGTGAACATTTGTTTACTTTCTAAATTTATGTTGAAAATTAATGTGTTGGTCAGATATTCATTGCTATGACCAAAAGAACTTATAAGAACAAATTAGAGAAAGAAAAGTTTATTTTGGCTTATGATTTCAGAGGTTCAGTCTATAGTTGCCTGACTCCGTAGCTCTTGGTCCAAGATAAAGCAGATTATTATGGCAGAAGGGTGTGTTGGAGGAAAGCTGCTTAATTCCTGATAGCCAGGAGGCAGAGAGAACTTGAGTGCAAGAAGTCATGGATAATATAATCCCCAAGGACCTAGAAGGTAGACTCCTCAGTGACCTGTTTCTTCCAGCCATGTCCTACCTGTCTACAGTTACTTTCTACTAATTAATTCAAATTATTAATTCATTAAATGGAATAGCCCACTGATTAGGCCAAGACCCTCAGAATCTAGTCATTTCATCTCTGGATCCCACGCTGTCTCACACATGACCTTTTGGGGGACAACTCCTATGTGACCCATAACATAATCTTCAATGCACCAAAATTAAGAGGTCATGAAGAGGTGATTATGAGGGTCAGTCCTCCTTCATGACTAGGACCAAAGCCCTTATAAATAAGGATTCACATCACATTCAACCACTTTTTGTCATTTTGTCTTCCTCTGGGTAAGAACATAGAAGTTAAGGCACCATCTTAGAATAGGAGACTGGGCCTTTACCAAATATTGAACTTTCCTGAGTCTTGATCTTAGACTTCCCAGCCTCCAAAACGGTGAGAAATAAATTTCTCTTTCTAAATAAATTACCTAGTCTCTAGTACATTGTTAAAACAGCATAGAGTGGACCATATCATGACAAATGGATGGAGATGAAAAAAATTATGTTGAGTGAAATATCCCAAACTCAGAGACTTAAGGGAAAAATGTTTCTCTCATATGTTGTAGCTAGAGTAAAATCTAAGACAGGGTGAAAGTTAGCTAAGCTTAAATAATAATCTCAACATAGGTGAAATTTCACATAAGCAGGGGGAATCATAATTATGAAGGTGGGGGGGAAAGGAAGGGGGGCAGGGAGAGGAGGGAAGGATTAGGGGGGGTTATCAATGCAACAGGGAACTCTTAACTCCCAGGAGAAGCCCAACTATACACAGGCAGGCAGAGAAACTCAGAAATTTCATAAGTAATAAACATGTATATGTTTATTTCTATCTATAACATGGAGGTAATGCAGAGGAGACATGAGAGCAGGGAGCGGACAAAGGGGGGAGATCCTGCACTAGGATTGGCCTTAACATACTTTGTCAATAGTCATGTATGCATGAATATGTAACAATTCCCTCGAATATGTAAGACAAAAATAAATACATAAAAACAGCATAAATAATCTAAACTATTCATGCAAAGCTTTTGCCACACTAAATGAAAGTTTCATATTAAAATGAAGGATAGGAGTTAAGAATTGTTAAGTCATGCATTCTTGTAGGATTCTATTGATCTCAGGTATAGTGGTGTTTGGAGGTGGAACTTTAAGGATGTGATTATTCCACAAAGGCTCTTTCTCATGAATGGATTAATGCTATTAACAAAAAAAAAAAAATGGAATTGATATTACAGGACTGCTTTCCTTACAAAAAGACAAGCATGGTCTATGCTTTTTCACTCTCCATTTCTCTCTCTCAACTTTTCTTGCCTTCCTGCCTTCTGCCATGAGATGACGCAGCAAGAAGACCCTCACAAAATGTTGGCCTCTCAGGCTTGGCCTTCCCAGACTCCAGTAATGTGAACCAATATGTTTGTTTAAATTATCCAGTCTGTGTTCTGTGATAGTGGTAAAAAAACAGAATAATACAAGTACTAATTTCCAGATTCTCATTCTTTTTTTTTTCTTTTTAAAGAGCAAGGGACAGTGAACGAGACAGAGAAAGAGAGAAACAACTTTATTTAGTTTTTCACATGGCCTTCATTGCTCCAACACTTAGTTGTGTACGTGGTGCTGGGGTTTGAACCTGGGTCCTGGTGCTTGCCAGGCAAGTGCCGAAACCACTGAGCCACGGCTCCAGCCCCTCATTCTTATTTTTAGTAACTTTATTTATTTCTTAGCCAATGCAGCAGAAAATTTGTCAGTTTTGTTCATGTCTTTCAAGTAAATAATTTTTGGTTTCTTTGAATTTTTTCATTGATTTGTTTATTCTCTATTTCATTAATATCTACTCTATTCATTATTATTTCCTGCTGATTGTTTGGGTTTCTTCTGCTATGTTTTTATATTTTCTTACAGTGGAAATTTAGGTTGCTGATTTGAGATTCTTCTTTTGTACTTTAGGTGTGTATATCTGTAATTTTCTTGCTAATTGCTATTTTAGCTGCTGTGTTGGTATGCTGTGCTTCAGTTTTTATTCACTTTTAAGCGTTTTTTCAGGTGCCTTCTGAATTTTTAATTTGATCTATTATTTATTAACAAGCATTACTTAATTTTTATATCTCTTGTTACTTTTTTGATATGTTAATTGTTTAGAAGAACTGCTTTATTTTAATGTATAGGGAAATTTGCTAAATTTCTTTCTGTGATCAATTTCTAATTTTATTCCATCTATGAGTGAAATTGGAAAACAATAACTTGTGTCAGCTCAAATGTAGTAAAATGTTTGAGGTTTCTTTTCTGACTTGCCATATGGCTTTTTATGGTTTTATAATTGGTTTATATAGAAAAATGCTCCATTTATTTTAAATTTTATTTTAACTTACATGTGTCTTTGAATTGAAAATGTAGCTCTTTCAGACAATATATAGTTGGATGATAATTTGGTTTGTTTTATTTATATCTATCCTGACAATCTGTTCTTTTTATTGAATCATTGAATATGTTTACATTCATGTTTTTACTCATAGTGTAGTATTTATGGCTTCATTTTGATTTTACTTTCTGTATGTTTCATCTTTTTTAATTTTCTAATCATCTGTTTATACCTCTTTCTGCTGAATAGATATGTTGTGAGGTTCTCGTCTAATTCCTTTTTATTATTTATTTATTACTTTTCACTAATTCTTTTACTATACCTTTTTCAGTTATTTTTTCATAGTTGCCTTGAGGATTACAATGAACATCTTATAATAAATTAGTTTCAATTAGTATCAACTTACTTTCAATTATACATAAGATTTTCTCAAATATATCTACTTTCTTCCACATTCCTTTTGATTTTATCATATATAAATGATATCTGTATGTATTTTAGAACCACAAATATAATTTTATGATCATTACTTTATGCAGTTGGTTTTTAAATAAGATAGGAGAATTGTAACTATATTTATACTTCCAGATGCTGTGATACATGCCTGTAATCCCAGAGACTCTGGGGGATGAGGCAGGAGAATCACAAGTTCAAGGCCAGCCTCAACAATTTAGCAAAAACATCAGCAACTTAGCAAGATAGCAATTGTTTTAAAATAAAACAATTTTAAAAAGACAAGGGATGTAACTCAGTAGTATAGTGTCCCTGGGTCCAATCCCCTATAATTAATATATATATAAAATGCACACACATACGCACACATTGCTATCCTTTATATTGCCCATGTATTTACCTTTACTGGTGCTTCTTTTCAGTTTATGTGGATTCACTTTGGTTTCAGCTTGAAAAGTTAGTATTTCTTATAAGGTGGGTCTATTAATGAATGCTCTTATTTTTTATTTATTGCAGTATTATAATTTCTCCCTCATTTTTTAAAAAGTAGGTTTGTTGTATATAGAACTCTTGGTTGAGAATCTTTTCTTTCAACACTTTGAATATGTATTCCACTGCATTCCTGAATCTATAATTTCTGATGAGAAGTATACTGACCATCTTTTGAGCATTTCCTTTATGTGATTAATTGCTCCTCTCTTTTCTGCTTTCAAGAGTAGTTGTCCTTGGCTTACAGCTTTTTAAATTTATCCTATTACATATTCATTGGGAAAAAATGTTTTGTTTTATTTCTGCCTCTAAAACCAGTTGCCCTCCCACCCAAGCTCTGTGGCTGATTTTTGAAGTGCTGCCAAGAAGAACCCTACTAAGTCATTAGAGCTCACAGACCTTCCTTTCCAATCTATGACACCAGGGCATTGACCTTCTAGTGTGGTAGAATACTAAGATTAAAAGATTACAGAAAATAATTGATAACAAGAAAATGTCAAAATTGTATTTCAAATTTTCTGCAAAGGATGGCAACTAAACTGACAGAGTCCAAATTTTCTTATTTTTATAGAAAAAAATGAAAAGGGAGTAAAGAAATGCCTAAATAAAAATGTTCAAGATTCAAATATTTTGTTGTATTGAGGGAAATTAACTACACAGAAGAAATCTTAATGTTATTAGGCTCTATCTTTTCTCAGAATGTTAATTACTTACCAGAAGTTAATAAGTTGTATTAGTTGGCATACCTATTCCAGATGTAGAATATCTACTCTTTCTTAATTGTAATATTAAATCCTTTCTTCCTCAAACCAGTGACATGCCCTAGGAAGAAAAATGGAGCCTGGGGCAAGCAGCTGTGATTGCCCTCATTTTCGTTACTAAATCAAATCAGTGGTCATCTCCCCCAAAATTCCAGGTTTATACTATATTTTGCTGAATTTTAGATGGAGATGACAAAATGACTGCTATGTCACCAGTTAAGATCCAATTCTGTAAATTGGAAGCAGATGAAACATGGCAGTTTCACTGCTGGCTAGCTCTAGGCTGTCCTATAGCTTCAATTAGAGACCAAGCTTGTTTCCATCTGTTGTTTTCTTGTCATTCCTTAGTGCAAAGGTACAATTTCATCTACAGGGCAAAAAACATACTTGCATAAATTCAGCATCTCTGATTTGCATCTTATGACTTTATTATTCTTTATTGATTAAATATAGATGGTGGTAAGGGAGGAAGAGAAGAGGATTACAACACAAGATAATAAAAAATGGTAAAAATTGAACCTCAAGTAACTGCCTGTTCTTTGTCCCCAAATTCTGGCCCAACTCACTTTCAAAATTCTTTGTTGTTAAATGAAGAACTTTAAAAGGTGCTTCAGTGATTAATTGGTATAATCAATTCATGTTCTATACATTGTAGAAAAAAATGGGTCTATTTTTCCTTCATGTTTAAAAGAAAATCCATCTGACATATGGAATCAGTTTCTACCTTTGTGTTTAGTGAAATGAGAAGTAGGAGAAATATTTCCATTCTGCTAATTGTGAAATGGAAATTCCCCTACATGATATGTTCATCACAGGTGGGGTCAGCCGGCCTGATGAAGATCATTAATGAAAGCATGCACTAGTTAATTGTTCGAAATATCTGGGAACAAGACAGCTAACTGTCACAGAAATGACTTTGCAGAAAACAGCAAGAAAAAAGCCAAAGCTCCCCACTCCCAAATCGGAAACCTATCCAGCAAATTCATGCCATTAGAGTATGTCAGCATTATTGACATTTGGGGCTGGATAACTCTTTGTTATTTCGGATGGGAGGAGTACAGAGCAGAGAGTCTCTCTTATACATTGTATGACATTTACCATCGTACTTGACCTTTATGCATTATATGACCATGAATCCTCACTCCGCCCAAATGCAACAATCAAAATATCTCTAAACATTGCCCAATATTTCTTTCGAAAAGCAAAATGCCATTTATTTACACCAAAAGAAGCATCGAGCTTATTTTGTTTTTATTTCAAATTTTGTTCATTTTCTCTAACTCTAGTAGTGTTCTTGGGATGCCATGAAAAAAATAGTACAGACTGCATAGCTTAAACCGAAATTTATATTCTCAGAGTTCTGGAGGTTAGAAACGCAACATGCTAGCAGATTTGCTTTCTTTCTAGGCTTTTTTTTTTTTTTAAGAGTAGGACACAGAGAAAGAGAGAATCAATTTTATTTAGTTTATCGTGTGGATTTCATTGCTCTGACACGTCATTTTGTATAGAGTGCTGGAGTTTGAACTCTTGTACTCGCGCATGCCATGTAAGCACTGTAACCACCGAGCAACGGCTCCAGCCTCTCTCCTAGGGTTTTATTTGTGGCTTGTAGATGACATCTGCTATGGACTGAAGGTCTGTGTCCCTCCAAATTTCATATATTGAACCATAAATCCTCAATTCAATCATGTTTGGTGCTGGGGTCTTTGAGAGGTAATTAGGTAAACAGGGTAGAATTTGCATGAATGAGATTAGTGCCCTTATAAAAAGAGACTTGAGCAAGATGATCAATTTCTCTCTCCATCATGGGGATGCAAGATGACTGGCATCTGCAAAACAAGAAGAGGGCCCTCACCAGACCCTGGATCGGCCAGTGCCTTGATCTTGGACCTTCTAGAATCTAGATTTGTAAGAAATAAATTTCTGTTTCTTGAGCCACCCTGACTACAGTATTGTTATAGCCTCTTGAAGACATCTGCCTTTTTTACTGTGTCCTCATATGGTCTTTCCCCTTGCATATATATATCCCTAGTGGTTCTCATTCTGTGTC
>PVKS010007351.1:38361-73523 GCA_004027875.1 Aplodontia rufa
AAAAGAAGCATCGAGCTTATTTTGTTTTTATTTCAAATTTTGTTCATTTTCTCTAACTCTAGTAGTGTTCTTGGGATGCCATGAAAAAAATAGTACAGACTGCATAGCTTAAACCGAAATTTATATTCTCAGAGTTCTGGAGGTTAGAAACGCAACATGCTAGCAGATTTGCTTTCTTTCTAGGCTTTTTTTTTTTTTTTAAGAGTAGGACACAGAGAAAGAGAGAATCAATTTTATTTAGTTTATCGTGTGGATTTCGTTGCTCTGACACGTCATTTTGTATAGAGTGCTGGAGTTTGAACTCTTGTATTCGCGCATGCCATGTAAGCACTGTAACCACCGAGCAACGGCTCCAGCCTCTCTCCTAGGGTTTTATTTGTGGCTTGTAGATGACATCTGCTATGGACTGAAGGTCTGTGTCCCTCCAAATTTCATATATTGAACCATAAATCCTCAATTCAATCATGTTTGGTGCTGGGGTCTTTGAGAGGTAATTAGGTAAATAGGGTAGAATTTGCATGAATGAGATTAGTGCCCTTATAAAAAGAGACTTGAGCAAGATGATCAATTTCTCTCTCCATCATGGGGATGCAAGATGACTGGCATCTGCAAAACAAGAAGAGGGCCCTCACCAGACCCTGGATCGGCCAGTGCCTTGATCTTGGACCTTATAGAATCTAGATTTGTAAGAAATAAATTTCTGTTTCTTGAGCCACCCTGACTATAGTATTGTGTTATAGCCTCTTGAAGACATCTGCCTTTTTTACTGTGTCCTCATATGGCCTTTCCCCTTGCATATATATATCCCTAGTGGTTCTCATTCTGTGTCCCAATGAACTCTTATGAGGACACCTGTCAGAATGAATTAGGCCACAACCTAAAGCCTTCATTTTAACTTGATTTTCTCTTTAAATCCCTATCTCCAAATACAAGAACATTCTGAGGTTCTGGGGCCTAGGGATTCAGCCTATAATAAATTTTGGAGAACATAATTTGGTCTTGGACAATTAAGTACTGTTTAGAGATACTGGGGGAACACAATTCAATTCTTGAAAAAGAATACAAAGATAATTTGAGAAAACTAGTATCATAGGCTTCACTTTCCTACTCCATCTCCCCAGACCATAGCTTCCAGCACTGTGAAATAAGTAATTAAAGAATATTTCATTGTTTCTTCTCATTTTAATTTGATTATATTAAATTGTATGTAAGAATTTTTACCTTGATTGTGCCAGAATATCTGCAAGACTTGATTATGCAGAGAAAAATAAATTTCTTACAGTTCATACTGATGAAAGGGGAACATTATTGTCACAAGTATTTGCAGCAAGCTAGGGATGACAGAAGATTAGGAGACTGGATTTGGTTAAGATTAACTTTCGAAATTTTAATTTTTACAGTTTTATTTTCAAAGTCCTAAATTATGTCTACTTTAGGTAACTTTTTTTTTCAATCAGTAATACTTTTATTTAGACAATCTTATATTTGATAAGTGAATGCCTCAGGATTATATTTTATCATTTTGGTATATTCTAATGTTATAATACTGTATTAGCCATTTTATTTTTTATTAGTGCATTATAGTGGTACATAATGATGGGATTTGTTGTCACAAATTCATAGATGCACACAATATAGCAATAAAATTTGGTCAACATTCCCCCCACCCCTCTACCTCCCTTCTCCGGTCCCCTAAGCCCTTGCCTCTCTTCTGGGTCCTAAATTTTTCCTAATATACCCAAGTACAGTCACATAATTTTAATACCTATGAAGGACATTTTTTATAAATATGACTATAGTATATACAGTGACATATTTAGAAATTCTTGGAATGTACATTGTTTTATCTCAGTTCCAACATTTCCCCTTCTCTTCTGCTCCTATTATTCCTTATTATTTATCAAAATATTTGACAATAGGATGAAACATTTACATTTTTGTAAAGGCATTCAGCATAGCTTTTTCAAATATTTTATGCAGTATCTTGCAACTGTATCTCAAAAATATTGACATTTTGCATTTTTGTACTATGATTCTAATACATGACTTTGTCTACTTTTCTCCCAAGGCTAGGTTTAGCACCAGCCTCTAGAAATGGGGGGAAATATTTGGCCCTTGACTCTCTGGGTTTGGCTAAATTCACTCAGCACGATCCTTTCCACTGCTATCCATTTACCTTCAATAAATGTATTATTATTGTTTCTAGTGGCTGAGTAAAACTTCACTGTGTGTGTGTATATATGTATATATAAGGTTTTGGATCCATTCATCCAGTGAGGGGCATCTGGGTTGGTTCCATAATTTAGCTATTGTAAATTGAGCTGCTATGAACATAGATTTTCTGTGTTGTTGTAAAGTGCTGATTCTAACTCCACTTGGAAAATACCCAGAAGAGGGATAGCTGGGTCATATAGTGGATCCAACTCTAATTTTTTTTAAGTTAAAAATAATTTTTTTTTATTCATTAAACATGGTCTTACAATTAGGAGGGATTCATCATCAAACAATCAAGAACAAAAGTATAATGACAGAACAAGCCAGGGCTGGTACCATTCCATGGTTTCCCCCCTTGGGTTCCCCATGGTTTCATGTTTCCCCCTACTTAAACCCCAAGTTAATTGAAATTCTCATGGAAGTCAGAGATTCCCCTCTGATTAGATTCCCCTGTACTACCACCCTCCTGTCCCCTTGATGTCCTTCCTTTTCCCTTCCCCTTCCCTGACCCCTCCCTGCATCCCCTAGCATCCTAGGCAAGGTTCCCCACGATCGTGTAAAACTTCACACATGTTGAGGTAACTGTTAGGTTAGCTATCTATCATACTATTTCTGATTGTATTCTAGCTTCCACAAATGAGAGAAAACATTCGGCCCTTGAGTCTCTGAGACTGGGATACTTCACTTACCATAATTTTTTTCATCTCCATTTGGCTACAAATGCCATAATGTCATTTTCTCTGATAGCTGAGTAGTATTCCATTGTATATATGTACCAAAGTTTTTGAATTCATTCAAGTGAGGAGCATCTGCCAACTCTAATTTTTTAAGGCGTCTCCACACTGTTTTACAGAGTGGCTAGACCAGTCTGCAATTCCATCAACACTGTGCTAGTTCTCCTATCTCCCCACAACCACTCCAGGATTTGTTATTGTTTGTATTCTTCATCTTTGTCAGTCTGACTGGAGTGAGGTGAAAACTTAAGGTAGTTTTGATTTGCATTTCTCTGATTACCAGTGACTTGGAACACTTTTTCATGTATTCATTGGCTTGCATAATTTCCTCTTTTGAGAAGTTTCTGTTTAGCTCTCTGGCCCATTTATTGATTGGATTGTTTATGTGTTTGTTATTGAGTTTTTGGGTTCTTTGTAAATTTTGGATATCAGTCTCCTGTCACAGGGATTACAGGCCATGATTATCTCCCATTCTGTAGATAGTCTTGACTGCTTTCACTAATTCCTGGGCTGAGCAAAAGTGTTTTAATTTAATGGCATCCTACTCATTGATTCTTGATTTCAATTCTTTCACTTTGGGAGTTGTACTGAGGAAATTTTTGCCAGCTCCCACTTGGTGAATTGTTGGTCCTAATTTTTCTTCTAGCAGTTGTGTAGAACCTAGTTTAATCCCTAATTCTTTGATCCATTTAGATCAAACTTCATACATGTTTTTTTTGTACAAGGTAAGAGATAAGGATATAATTTCAACTTCCTGCAATTGACTGTCCAGTTTGCCCAGCACCATTTGTTGAATAATCTGTCTCTACTCCATGTTATATTTAACTCCCTTTATCAAAGATAAAATGCTTAAAGTTTTGTGGGTTTTTCTCATAGTCTTCTATTCTATTCCATTGGTCTTCATTCCTCTTTGGATACTACTACCATGCTGTTTTTAATACTACAGCTCTATAGTATAATTTTAGATCTGGTATTGCAAAAAAAAAAAAAAAAAAAGAAAGAAAGAAAGAAATCACCTGTTTCATCTTTCTTGCTTAGTAATGTTTTAGCTATTCTACATTTCTTGTTGTTCCAAATGAATTTGAGAATTGCTTTTTCTATATCTGCAAAGAATGACACTGGAATCTTGATGGGGATTACATTGAATCTGCATAGTACATTTGGCCAAATGACCATTTTATTGTATTAATTCTACCTAACCAAGAGCTTGGAACATCTTTCCATCTTCTCAGGTCTTCGGCAATTTCTGTTTTTGGTGTTTGATAATTTTCCTTATAGAGGTCTTTTACTTCTCTTGCTACATTAATTCCCAAGTAATTTATTCTTTTAGAGGATATTGTGAATGGGACCCATTTCCTAATTTCTTCTTCTGTCCTAAATTTATTACCATATAGGAAAGCTATTGATTTATGGGTGTTGATTTTGTAGCCTGCTACTTTGCCAAATCTGTTTATTAGCTCTAGCAGTTTTCATGGTAGAGTTTTTTTGAGCTTCCAGATAGAGGATCATGTCATCAGCAAAAAGGCATAGTTTGACTTCCTCCCTTCCAATTCTTATCCCTTTCATGTCCTTCTATTGCCTGATTGCTCCAGTCAGGGTTTTGAGGACTATATTGAATGAAAGTTATGAGAGCAGACATCCTTGTCTTGTTTCTGAGATTAATGGAATAGCTTTCAACTTTTCTCCATTTATTATTATACTAGCTGAGGGTTTAGCATATATGGCCTTCACAAAGTTATAAGTTCCTGTGATCCCTATTTTCTCTAAAGTTTTGAGCATAAATGGGTGCTGGATTTTATCAAAGGCTTTTCTGCATCTATTGAGATAATCATATGATTTTTGTCCTTAATTTTGTTGAAATGATGAATCACATTTATTGATATGAGTATGTTGAACCAGCCTTGCATACCTGGAATGAAGCCCACTTGATCATGATCAGTTGTCTTCTTGATGTGTTTTTGAATATAGTTTGCAAGAAATTTATTAAGGATTTTTGCATCAATGTTCATGAGGGATATTAGTTTATAGTTTTCTTTTTTTGATGTGTCTTTGTTGGGTTTTAATATCAGAGTTATAGTTGCTTCATAAAAATTATTTGTGAGAGTTCCCTCTTCAATTTCTTGGAATAGCTTAAAAATGAGAAGTGTTATCTCTTCTTCAAAGGTGTGGTAAAACTTAGTAGTGAATCCTTCAAGTCCTGTGCTTTTCTTCTTTGGAAGACTTTTAATTGCTGTATAGATTTTGGTATCTGTTCCTGGGCTGTTTAGGATTTCAGTTTCATTCTGTGTCAATTTTGGGATGTTGTATGTGTCTAGAAATCTATCCATGTCTTCCAGATTATCTAATTCAGAGGAGTAGAGTTTTTCAAAAAATGTTCTGATAATCTGATTTCAATGGAGTCAGTGGTGACACCCCTTTTTGTTGATGATTTTGTTGATTTGCTTTGATTCTCTCATTCTTTTAGTTAGATTAGCTAGGAGTCTGTCAGTTTTATTTATTTTTTTGAAGAACCAGCTCTTTGTTTCAGTGATTCTTTTTATTGTATTTTTGTTCTCAATTTCATTTATATCAGCTTTGATCTATTTCTTATCTTCTGCTGACTTTGGGATTAGACTGTTCTTCTTTTAGTAGAGATTTGAGTTGGAGCATAAACTTATTTGTTTGGGAACTCCCCTAATTTTTAATGTAGACATTCTGCTATACATTTTCCCCTTAAGAATGCTTTCATGCTATCCCAGAGGTTTCAATATGTTGTGTCCTCATTCTCATTCTCTTCCAAGCATTCCTTAGTTTCTGTTCTTATGTCTTCTTGGATCCATTCTTCATTTAATAGGGTGTTATTCAATTTCCATGTATATGTGTGTTATGTAAAATCATTTTTGCTATTAACTATTAGGGTGATGGCATCATGGTCTGATAGGATACATAGAATAATATCTACTTTTTATATTTGCTGAGATTTCCTTTGTGAGCTAGAATATGATCTATTTTGGAGAGGGGTCCTTGTGCTGCTGAGAAGAAGGTATACTCTGTCAGTTTGGGGTGGAATATTCTGTAGATGTCTGTTAAGTTTATTTGATTTATGGTGGTGTTTGGACTGGAGATCCCTTTATTTTTATTTTTTTATTTTTTGCTTTCACAATCTATTGGTGATAGGGGAGTATTAAAGGCCCCATTACTATCGTGTTCAGATCCACAAGTTGTTTTATGTCTTGGAGTAATTTTTCCACATAGTTTGGAGTGTTGGTGTTTGGAGAGTATATACTTACTATGATTATATCTTCCTGTTGTATCTTTATCTCTTCTGTTTAATTTATGTTTGAAATCTACTTTGTCAGATATAAGAATTTCAACTCCAGCTTGCTTTCTTGGGTCATATGCCTGGTAGATTTGTTCCCATCCTTTCCCCTTAATCTGTGGGTGTCATTGGCTATAAGGTGCATTTCTGGTAAGCAGCATATTATTGGGTTTTGTTTTCTGATCCAGTCTTCTAGTCTGTGTCTTTTGATTGGTGCATTGAGACCATTCACATTCAGTGTTAGAATAGTTATGTGGTTGTGGTTCATAGTCCTTGTGTTTTATTAGTACATTCTGTGCTGTCTTGGTTGTCTATTTATAGCATGTACCTTTATTGAGTTTCCTATGTGGGGTTTGAGAAATGTTTGCTTATTCTTCTATCTGGAGTTTATCTTTGAGGATTCTTTGTAATGCTGGCTTTCTGTTCACAAATACTGCAAGTTTGTTCTTATCATGAAAAGTTCTTGTTTACCCCTCAAATTTGAAGCTGAGTTTTGCTGGGTACGGTATTCTTGCCTGCATGTTGTGTTCATTCAGACATTGAAAAATCTTCCAGGATCTTCTTGCTTTCAGAGTCTGAGCTGAAAAATCAGATGTGATTCTTATTGGTTTGCCCCTGAATGTGATTTGGCGTTTCTCCCTTGCTGCTTTCAATATTCTTTCCTTGATTTCCCTGTTATACATTTTGAATATAATGTGTCTTGTAGATTCTCATTTGATTAGGCCTATTGGGTGACTATCCTATAAGCTTCCTGAATGAGCATATCTGGCACTATTTTTATACGGGCAAACTTTTCTTTAGCTATTTCCTTGACAATGTTCCTTCTCCCATTTGTTTGTGTTTTGATTTATTTCTGTATTCCAATTACTCTTAGATTGTTTCTTCTCATTTCATCCCCGACATATCTAAAATTCTGTTCATGTTATATCAAGTTTTTTTTTCTTTTTTGTCATCTATGTGCTCAAGCTGGTGCAGTTTGTCCCCATTGTCAGAAATTCTTTCTTCAAGAGCTGAGATTCTGTTTTCTATAGAAGTTAGTCTATTATTAAATTCATCCATGGTTCCTCTCATGTCATTGACTGCATATTTTAGCTCTGTTACTTCCTTTTATCTATTTCTTTGATAATAGAGGTTTTCATCTCTTGAGTTTCCTTATTTAGTTCCTTAATTATATCTTCTTTTAGCTCATTATTCCTTTTAGTAATCAGATCATTGATTATTTTTTCAAGGTTTCTCATCTCAGTCCCTATCCATGACATACTTTTAAGGGAGTTGTGAGTTTGAGGTGACCTTGTCCTAGTTTGATTCTTCATTTTTGAAGAGCTTCTTCTGGATATCTGAATTGAGATTTCCTATGGGGAAAGTACGTAGTTCTCTGGGTTGTTTGTCCTTGAATGTCAAAGGGTCAGATCAGCCATCACCTCTTTGATGATCACTTTCTTCCAGACACTGCTTCTGCCTAGGTCCTCATTTTGCTCCACCTTTTGTTTCCAGGTTCAAAGTTGCTGATCTGATCCTGGTTTGCCCTGGGCACCTGCCAGGCCAGGACCAGAAGAGGCCTGGGCCCTTGGCTGCTCCAGGCAGGGATGCTCCTCCGATCTATCCTGGGCTTGTGCTGGGGCCCAGACCAGAAGAGGCCTGTCTGGGCTGATTTTTCAGCTGGGCATGGGCTGTTCTGGCCCAGGATCCTACCAATGGTGTCCTGAGCACCTGCTGGCTGAGATCAAAAGAAGCCCAGACCTGCACACAGGGCATCAGGTAGGTTGGGGCTGCTCTGAGGGGGGATCTCCTCTGGTTGGTCCTGAGAATGGGATGATCTGGATGCGGTTTCTACCAGTGGTGTCCTGAGCATTTGCCAGCCAGGAATAAAAGATTCCTGGACAGGCACCCAGAGTGTCTGGTAACATTTTCTTATATTGATTTTTCAAAACATAGGACAATTTCATATTTAAACATTTAATTTTTTGTACTAAGCAGCACTGTGTAGAGTAGTACTTTAAAAGCACAGTTAAAAGCAATTTAGGTTATGAATCAAATTCAATATAGGAAAACAATTTTATGACCATTTGGTTACTGTTGCTCTGACTTATTTCTGGTTACTCAGATGAATCAAAAACTGGCATTTTTTCAATGTAACATTTTGGATTATGATACAGATGGTATGGAAAGGAGCACACAAATAGATGTTTCCATCTCTAATACATATCCCAAGATGATAAAGATCTTTGAAAATACAAATACATTTAGGATTCTTTAAAAATTTTGAGATGAAAAAATGTGTATCAAAATGTTCTCAATATAATTAGAGATTTATATTTATCCTTTGTAACACTTTTCCCATTTGTCATTTCTTAATAATAAGAGAATTAATTTTACAATTGGAAAAATATTAAATGTCCACCATAATTACTTATGGTGTCAATGGTGAATTAATTTTCACCAAGAATCTTATATTGTCCTCCTACTATGTTCCAGTGTATAAAAACCCTGACTTGTCAAAACTACATTTCTCTGGCTCTTTTGTATCTATAACTCCAATGTTTTTTATTTAACCAATAGATCTAACTTTCATGAGATTTAGAACTCAAAATTGGCAGAAGAAGTCAGAATTATGTTGTGGTTTTGTTGTGGTTGTTTTGAATTGTTTTTGTCATTACGGTTTTAGTAGCAGTGTCAGTATTTGCTGTCTTTATGGATGTGAAGAAGCATAGAGTATCCATTTTTTTTCCCTGCGTAGATATCTAGTAGATGTGGCAAGGCTCTATACATGACAGAGGTTTCCTTATCCTTACCACCTGTTCAATTGGTTTGCTTTTGGAGTTCACACTTCCATTAGGGGCATCTGAAGGAGGGTACTGCTCCCCCAGAGGACTAATGTCAAAATATTGTTTCAGGAGATATTCAAAGCATACCTCAAAGCCCAAGACCTTCTGTCAATTATTTATTCACTCTAATTCTCTATATTAAATAACCTTTGGCTTAACATACCTAGAGAAGCATATGTTTTAAAATCTTTCTTTTGGGCTGGAGCAGTGGCTCAGCGGTTTCGGTGCTTGCCTGGCAAGCACGAGGATCTGGCTTCAAACCCCAGCACCACGTGCACAACTAAATGTCACAGCAAGGAAGGCCATGTGAAAAACTAAATAAAGTTGTTTCTCTCTAAAAAAATAAATAAATAAAATAAAATCTTTCTTTTGGGCAATTGATGCCCAATGTACTCAAAGCTATAGGCTACCATGTCATATAGCCCATTTTTTAATTCTTTGTTAGGTTACAATTTCAAAAGTAAGTGATTTTGAAAAGAGAAAGAAGTAAAAGACTCTATTTTTTTTTACTTCAATGAGCTAATAATCAGGTTGTCTTTTAAGCAGCCAAAATGCAAACAACAATACATGTTTAGAGTTAAAATAACCCAAAATCTGACCCTGGCTATTCAGAAAGCTGCACTGGTGTAGGTTGCACACAGGAGTGACACTCAGAAGTAAGGATAGAGAGCACAAAGTTAGAAAGAAAATAACTGATAGAATTTGGCTGCTCAAATGAATACAAGAAGTGGAGGAATAGAAACCATTAAAGGTGAATTGGGTTTTATGCTTTAAAGACTGGGAGATTACTGATACCATAAAGAGAAGTAAAGTAATGCAGTGAGGTTTGAGATGAAGATACAAAGCCCAGATGTAAACATGTTGATTGAATTCATGTTCTGTTAAAGGAGATCGATGTTTCCATGAGATGGGGGAAAGATTTGAGTCCATTGGGAATATAATCCAAAAGACTGATCATAGAATTGTCTACTTACAGAAAAGAGATGAGACCAATAACCAGGATTCTAAGGGAGAAGAAGAGGAGAGGAAAGTGCACAGCTGCACATCAAATAGAAGCACCACCAACAGCAGAGAAAATCCAAAGAGTCCAAGTAATTTAAGGGGGTCATTGAAAACCAAAGTATGGGGAGGTCAGGTTGAAACCAGGACATGTGCTTCACATGGGTTCTGGTTTGTAATCCAGTCTGGGAACCTTAAGGAGCCGGCCAGGAATGGACAAGGTGCAAGTAGAGATATCTAGGAAGAAATACCAGCAAAATATTGACAATGTGGTATTGAAAATTTAGGCTTGTTCTTTAGAAAGTGTGAAGGTTACAGGTTAGATGTTGGGCCATTCATGGAAAGTAATAGATAACACCATTGATGGTGGGACAGAGAGAAAGCACACCCACCCTCACATTAATGGGGTAATATAGCACAAAAATCAGCAAAAGAAATGGAAGGTCTGGGAGATGAAAAGACAAACACAGCCATCCTGCTTACTGCTTGAAGAGAGGTAGAAGTGCAAGCAGATAATGGTGGCCGACAGTATTAGATGCTGTTTAGCAGTGAAAGTTGGGGTCATTAGATGACCACTGACATTGTTAAAGGTCATCTGTAACTGATGACCTTCAAAGAGAGAATTTGAGTTCCATGGCTTGAGTAAAAGAAAGAAGCTAAGAGATTAAAGAGATCACAGATGGCATTATTAGATGCTATATTGCTTTTTCAACTTAATCAGTAGGCAAAAATGAAAAATCCAAGTTATTTCAGTTCTCATCTCTTGGCAGCCAATGCCTTGGACTCATGCATTTTCCAGTCATACATCTCTGTGTTAGAATAATTGACTTCACTTTCTCCTGGTAGAAAGGTAAAGCCAAAGTATTTTACAAACAACATCTGAAATATTGAAGTTGGGTAGAAGATAGAAGACACAAGGAATGGCATTCCTTTCCAGATGATTAAATAACTTGGAAGATGCCAAGATCTCAAAATGGGAAAATGGGAGATATTTCCAGAGGTAACAGTGAAGACCAAGTTTTGAGTATTAGATTGATTTTTTTCCTCTCAAAGTTTCTCCATTTATCTTTCCAAAAATATAAATTTTCTTTTTAGTGGTTAGTGAGGGACAATAGAGTTAGCAAGTCATGATCAATTTTGGGAGTTAGATAGGATTTTATCTTTCCTGTATATTTGCAGACTGGCCAGGGACATACATTACCCCACTCCCAGAGGCACCCTCTAAGCAACATTAAATAAGACAAATTCCAAAATGCGATAAACCAGTCTAGTCACCATGGAAACACAGTACCAGAACAATGAGAACTGAAAAAGAAGTCATCCCAGGTAATACTGGGAACTCAAGATCAAAAGGAAAAAAAATGTTAGCTGAATAAAGCATATGTATACATGCATGTGCGTATGTTTGTGTCTCTTGTGTTGGGATGTGGACATGTTATATTGGTACATTGTTCTCCACAACATCAACTCTTTTCCTCACTCAGGTATTAGTTATCCCCCAGCACAGATTTTTCAGGATTCCCACCTAAACTCAATCCACTGCCCCTGCCTGTCAATCCTTATGACATGACCTTATCAAGGGATTTATCACTTTATGTAATTACCTTATTTATATTCTGTTTCTCTCTGCAATCTCAGTGTGTTCAGTAGTGTCTGGAACATTGTGTAGTAATCTTTAAATGAAGAAATGAATAGTACAGAAATTACTTTTGGATTCAGGATTATGAGGTGGCACTGGACAGAGATAAAGAAGCGGCTTTTTTGTAGTAGTTAAGAGTGGATACGTGCCAGAGGCAATGGTGCACACCTGCAACCCCAGCGGCTCAGGAGGCTGACGCAGGAGGATCACAAATTCAAACCCAGCCTCAGCAAGTTAGTGAGGCCCTAAGCAACTTCGTGAGAACTTGTCTCAAAATAAAAATAAAATAAAAATGTCTGGGGACATGGCCCAGTGATTAAGCACCCCTGGGTTGCATCCCTGGTACCAAAAAAAGCAAAACAAACAAGCAAGCAAGCAAACAAACAAACAAATGAACAAAACAGAAGACCGTGAAGATGACAGAAAGAAAAACCAGGACTTTAGAGGAAGGAGGTAACTTTCTTCACTTAGAGGCTCCTGTGAGAGAGAGGGCAAAATCAGCAAAGATTTGATAAAGTTGAGGTGGAGAGGAGAGTATTATCAGAGAAGTGTTGTGAAAAAGGGAAACTGAACTTTTTCAATTTTTTTTCTATAGTAACTAGCCTCTGTTGATTTTTATTTTCTTCCAGAAGAGAAGCTCTGTAGGAAATGGCTTGAAATTTTATAAATAATGCTAGCAAATATGTTGCCCTCTCTTTCTTTTTCTCCCTCTTATATCTCCAAGTATCCTGTTATCCATGTTGGCTCAAGACCTGTAGAGGGCTTCCATCAGACACACTCCCCTGGGATGGAATGAGGAATTGTCTCTCCAGTTGGTCTGCACCAGAGTTCACTGACCACAGAAAGTCTCCTTAAGTACTGCCAAAAGCACCAGGCTGGGATTTTTGAATAGCACCTAATATATAACCGTTGTCCTGATGGGTAGCTTAGACTTGGTGTGTACTCTGCCGTCTCCTTGTCCTTTCCCCAGTACAACAGCCCCTCTTCTTCTGCATTCATTTCTTACAGTATTTCTTAGATATGTCATTGCATACATGCATTCTCTTCCTCTAAATTTCAACACCATTAGGACGACTCATGTGATTTTCTAAATTTCACCAACCTTCTACACTGCCTACATCCATTGGCCCAGATACCGCTTTATATATTTGTTTCAGAAGAAATATATTCTTTTAATGATTTGTACATGTATAAAGGTCTTTTGTTCAACCATGCTCTCTGCTAGCTAGAGTGCCATTCTACAAAGGACTATTTTCCATATCTACCAAGGCAGTGATTTTTCCTTCAGAGTATCATCATGTTGAAAGATGCTCAAATCCCTGTTCACATTAGTTAAAGGAATACACAAGATCAAGAGAGATTAGCAGGCCATCTTGCTAATCTCCCCAGGGCTAGCAGCAGTGGACAGCCATTGTTAGAGGGGAAAGGCAAAGGAGAGGCTTCAGATCACTGAAGGAAGATGGGCTGCAGCTCCTCCACTCCACACACATGCAGCAGAGAGGGAGACAGAAGGACACATCCTCTGACACTCTCCAATCTTCTGGTTTCTGCCACCCAACCGGAGACAGAAGTCAAGGAAGCCTTGGATTCAGCCCTTGAATTAATCTCCTTGTGCAAGTGAAAAGATGAGAAGTGTAAAGAATGGAACTGGAGGGGGAAATTGGAAATATGTAGCACACATGTCCTCCATTTTAGGGTGCATGTATGTGATTTGGGCTGGGAAGAAGAATGTCCCCCTGGAACAAAAGAGTTTGGCAGGATTATGCAATTGGATGACCGACAGCTGGAACCCACCTCTGGAGAGGGTGATGATGTAGACAACGCAGAGGCCACGCAGCTCAGCTTCCCGGGTGACATGTCAAGTCTTTCTTTGGAAACTCTGGGTTTCAACTTGTGTTACGTTCCTCCATCCTTTTTGAGACAAAGTCAGTTTTTCACTTATCTTTGAGGAGATGAAAGCAAGCCTGCATCTAAATATTGGAGTATTCAATTTGGTCAGTGATTTCTAATTCCATAGCTGAATACTTCTCAGCTTTTATTTAAATTTCACAGTGCTTCAAACTCATGTATTAGACCCAGCAAAGGCATAGCAACACACAATCTAGGGGAACCACTGGGGGAGAGGGGAAAGGGAAGAAAGGGGAGTGAAGAGATGGGGGCAGAGAGGGAGAGGGATAGAGGATAGGGAAGGATCTAAGGTGACAATCAATAATGCAGCATACTCTTTACCCCTGAGAATCTAAATAATACTTGTGTAATCATTTGATTTTGGAAAATTCACAGTCTAAACATTTGCATAGCTTATAGGGACAAAATATAAAAGAATCAAAAGAAACGTGCAGGCAATGGGATAATTGTGGTTGAGGAACAAATGCATATCATATTGTTACTTTACATGCATTCATGATTGTACAGTAACTCAACTCTTTAATAAAAAATTTTAAAAATCAGATGTAAAGTGTAAAAAAATAAAATTTCACAGTGCTTAACTTAGGTTTACAAATGGGCCTTAGGTCCCATAGAAAAAAATTTTGGGGGTGGTGTTAGTGGTGAAGAGTTATAAGCTAAGACTTCTGAATGCTACCCTCTACATAAATGTTTATATTAAAAAATAATAAAAGTGTACATATTTATGGTATTGAGTATAAAGGAGATAGGACAACATTCAAGATGACTGCATGCTTTATGGCCTGGTCAAAGCTCTTGAAATGCACCACAAACACAATTTAGCTTTAGAAAAATGAAAATAGATGAAAAGGGGCTGGAGCAGTGGCTCAGCAGTTATGGTGCTTGCCTGGCATGTGCGAGGACCTGGATTCAAACCCCAGCACCAAATACAACTAAGTGTTGAGAAACAAAAACCAGATGAAAAACTAAATAAAATTGATTCTCTTTTTCTCTCTCTTTCTTTCTTAAAAAAAAAAAAAAGATTGTTGCCCTCATGTCTACTAGCAGTTTTAAAGAAAAGTAGGAAGGGTAGGAGTATTTTGTTTTACCTTTGGAATTTCTAGTGTGATAACCTATGTTTAAAATTAATTAGAAATAAAATATAACATGAAGCTTAAATGTTTAAATAATAGAAATTTCCCTTTTTTATAACTTTGAATCATAGCCATGAAAATGATTCTCCTATTAATATAAATTAGTGTGGATAGCAAGTAGTGTCATGCTTAGTTAAATTTCAGTATGTTCCATTCTGTCGATTTAGGGCCCCCAGAAATAGCCCAAAAATCACCATAGGATTTCATATGACAACTTCAAAATTCTGTAAGTTTCTCACTTATTTGCAGAGTGATAATGCTGTGAACTGTTTATGATCAACCAAAGGTGAATTATTATATCTTAATATTTATTGCCTTGCTTGATGTAGTTTCCCTTGACAGCTGAGGACCCAAGTCCACAATTTAGGGAAGCGATACTCAATTCTCCAACAATCAGCAGCATCACCATCACCCGGGAGCTGATTAGAGAAGTGAATTCGAAGTGGTTGTAGGAAAGATTTGAGAAAGATTTATAGCGATGAGTTTTATACACCACTTGACTTCAGAGAACATTACAACTAAGAGATTTCCTTTATATCTTTCTACTGTTTAAGGTTTACTCTCAAAATTTACTGTCCACCATGAAGTTCCATAGAGGAAGTAGTTTCAATGTGGCTTGCCTTGACCCTGGATAATATTAGTCTGGTTAGTTGTTGGTGCTCTTTTTTTTTCTTTAAGTTGTTCAAAACTATAACTGATAAAGAAAGTTCACGTAGGTCCACAGAATATTAGAGAGGTTGTAGACCTTCCATCTGAACATTCTGACAGTCATGCAAAAGGATCTTATTACAGCTACTTAGTGTGAATTCAGAGATGTATCACCTTAATCCAGACAGTCTTCCTAGCAACCATACTATATGAATATTATTAATCTATCCATTTCAGAGATAAATACTTAGAGGTTAAGGAACTTATCTAAGACATACATGAACAAATGATTTAGGTGGCGTTCAAAAGTCGGCAGTCTGATTCTAACTTTTGCATCCTTGATCATTATGCTATACCAGAGAGACTGATTTCAGGTTTCTTTCCACTATTTTTCTAAATGCCAAAGTAAAAAATAATAATCCATACTCACATTATACAATTATCTCTATATGTTCTGCCCCATGCTGTAATTAAGCATGCCTAGACACACAAAGCAAACGTTAAATAACAAATCTCACTGAAGCCACTCTATTAATTTTCTAGTGTGGATGAATCAGGGTGAGCAGTTTGCTAAGGACAGAGTGTCAGGAATCAGGTATGACATTTGCACAGAAACACGTTGAACTCAATAAAGCACTAAAAGACAGCATTCAAAGGTGATATTATGATAAATGACTTTGTGAAAGAAGAGAACATAGATAGTGCTGTATGGTGTTGAAATGTTAAAGATGGAAACACCACGGGGGGTGCAGTATTCTCCTGTTGGTGCATGGATTACTATTTAGCTACTCGAACTTTTTCAAACATGTTACCCTCTGCATTTTGGAGCTCTCTGGAGATAGTAAATTGTGCATGGACATCATTGATGTCCACAGAGATCCTAATGGGAACAGGCTATCTTGGGGATGATGAGACATCCTAAGAAGAGCAACATAGCAGGGGCCCCCATAGCAGAAAAGACTTAGAATCGAGATATTTGATTAGTACTCATGAAAATATTTAGATGTTGTTTTCAAGATTTTGAAGATTTTTGTGTCAGCCAAGGTTCAGTCAAGAAAACAGAATGACCCTATGTATTCTAGGTATAACAGGTTTAGTCTAGAATTTGGGGCTTATGGGACAGAAGAGTGACAATCAAGGAATCTTCTATGGAATGCCAGAGGAGCAGCCACCAGAATTCAGGGTATTGATGCTCAGAATCTCAGCCTGAGCAGCAAGTTTGATGATTCTTCAACCTTTGCCTAGAGGACAGTACAACCATCAAGAGTCACTGAGAAGCTCTTACCATCTGCTTTAATTGCTAAGTGGGTGCTGTTCTGGAGTTCACCGATAAGGTGTTGCAAGTCTTACCTCCCTACAAATTACTATTCCTGCCTCAAAACGAACACACACACACACACACACACACACAAAACCCAAAGAAAACCCCCCAAAGACTTCTGCTTTCCCTTCCTTTTCTCCTTTCAAATCAGGCAGTAGCTCCGTTTGTTGGCAAACATCAACCTGGAACCACACATGGAGGAGAATTCTGGGAAATACAGTTCCCAGCTTTAGAAAGTAGCGGTAGTGCCAAATTGAGGGCAGATAATTTAGTTCAGCCTTGTGACTGCAGGACAAGGCCCAACAAAATTCTTAATTATTGTTAACATGATGCCAATTTTTAAATGTCTGGAAGAAACAAAGCAATCCCTATATCAAAGAAACAAACAAAAGAAAAAATACTCTAGCTCTTAACTAGTAGTAGAGGTGAGTAGAATAAAAGCTGTACAAGTAGGGCTAAATGCACAGATCATTTTGAAACTGAACAGCATTTCAGAAGAAGAAAAACTGTGCAAATGCCAAAAACACTAACATGAGTCAGGAGCAGGCATTTAGTTGCATATGCAAAATATAAATAAGAATTTAGATTTATTTTACAGACTATGCATGATATCAAGGAATACATTTGAAATATATAGATGCAACAGAAAGTGTAAAATAAAACCTGGAGATGCATTGACTGAAGAATCACTTGAAAGTGATCATGTGAGGCTGGACTGGTGGCTCAGTAGTTACAGTGCTTGCCTGGTGTGCATGAGGACATGGATTCGAACCCAAGCACCACATACAAAACAAAGTATTGGAGCAAGAAAAGTCACATGAAAAACTAAATAAAATTGGTTCTCTCCTTCTCTCTCCCTCACTGTCCCTCTCTATCTTAAAAAAAAAAGACCATGTGATTAGACTATATTATCTCTTTTTTAGTTTTTGACATATATCAAAAAGAAGAATTTAAATACAGAAATAAATCCTTTTGCCCAAAAACATAATTTCTCAGAACTAGAAAAGAAATATTGAATTTGGGGCTGAATCCTTTGCATTGAAAGCTTTAGAAATGAATTTCAATATGAGGTGGAAAAACATCCGTATTTGAAAGCACCATTGCTGTTGAGATCACTCTCATTGTTGTACACAGTTACACTTTCTTTTACTCACTTTGCATCTCCATTCTGATTTCTGTTTCAAGCCAGTACTACTGTTTGATCCAAGCTTAGATCACAGATGGGTTTATGTTATCTTCTTCTAATAGCCCCATATATTATTTCATAGGCAAAATGGAATTGAAAACATTTGCTTCTCTTGGGGGAAAATACAAAAAGCATCCAACTCTTTTATATAGCCTGCTTGGCAGATTCATTATTGGAATGTAAGAAAGCCATTGACTTTTTATGTTAATCTTTTATTCTTCAACTTCACTGAATTTTCTTATCAGTTTTACAAGTCTTCTGTTGGAATTTTTTGGGGCCTTCTAGATATACTAATTTGGCATCATCAAAAGAGATAAGTCAACTTCTTCTCTTATTTGTATCCCTTTAATTTCCTTCACTTGCCTGATTGCTGTCAATAGAATTTCCAGAACTATGTTGAATAGGAGCGAATATTGAATAGTCCTTATCTTGTTCCTGATTTTAGAGAAAAGAATTCCAGTTTTTCTCTGTTCAATATGATGTTTGCTTTGGGTTTGTTATATATAACCTTTGTATGTTGAGGTAAGTTCCTTTTATCCCTCGTTTCTCCAGCATTTTCTAAATGAGCAAGACTTGGATTTCATCAAAGGCTTTTTCCTGATCTATCAAGATGATAATGTGATTTTTGTCCTTGATTCTATTTATGTGATGAGTTAAATGCATTGATTTATGTGTATTGAACCAACCTTGAAATGGATCCAGTTTGCTCATTAGTATGCTATCTTCTTAATGTGTTTTTTAATGTACTTTGCTAGTATTTTATTAAGGATGTTTTTCATCTGTTAATCAGGGATATTGCTCTGTAATTTTCTTTCCTCAATGCATTTGTTATCTGATGTTGGAATCAGAGTGACCGCTGGCTTCATAGAACTACGTTAAGTGTATTTCCTCCTCTTCTTTCTTTCTTAACATTATTTATTTATTTATTTATTTGTACCAGGGATTGAACCCAGGGACACAATATCTCAGGCATTTTTATTTTTTATTTTGAGGCAGGTGTTGCTAAGTTGCTCAGTGCCTCACTACATTGCTAAGACTGGCTTTGAATTTGTGATCCTCCTGCCTCAGCCTCCTGAGCAACTGGGACCAAAGGCATGTGCCACCCATGCCCTGCCCTCCCTTTCTATTTCAAAGCATAATTTGAGAAAGGTTTATGTTAGTTCTTGAAGCTGACAATCCATCTGGTTGTTCTTTCTTTGTTGGAAGGCTTTTATTACTGCTTCATTCACATTGCTTGCTGTTGGTCTGTTTGGGTTTTCTATGTCTTCCTGGTTGGATTTGGGTAGTTTGTATGTGTCTAGAAATTTGTCAATATCTTCTAGATTGGAATCTAAGTTTTCAAAGTATACCCTAATAATCATCTGGATTTCAGAAATTCCTTTGGAGTTTTCTCCTTTTTCATCTCTAATATTATATTGATTTGTATCTTCTTTCTCACCCATTCTCCTGGCTAGTTTGGCTAGGGGTATCTGCTTGGTTAAGCAAGTGATCAAAATGCAGAATCCTCATGCTTTGAATCAATAGGGCTGTAAATCATTTAAAAATAAAAATGATTGCTGTATTGTGTGCTATGGCTTTCCTGTGTCCTCCCAACTTTTTAATCTGATTTCGTTTCTTTTAAAGTAGAGGATGGCAGGACAGAGTCATGGTTCAGAGCTCAGGCAGTGGAATTCAAATGCTACAGTTTGCATCTAATGCTTAGTTCTGCATCCATGCAGCGTGATTTTTCCGAGCGTGATTTTTCCACTTTAAGGGGTCTAAAGCCCTATTGATTGAAAGCATGAGGGCCCTGCATTTTGATCACTTGCATACCCAAGCAGATACCCCTAGCCAAACTAACCAAGAGAACAAGTGAGAGAGAAGATACAAATCAATAAAATTAGAGATGAATAAAATGATAGCAGATCATTTAGGAAACATCTTCCTCATGAATAATGTAAGAAAATATCCAAAACTAAATATTAGAAAACAAGTAACACTTGTTGAGATCACACCATACTGCTGGGAATGCTGTACAGCCTTTGATGTTTACCAACCATTCTAACTTCACTTTGAGGTGGAGGTTATTGCTGTGATTTCCGTTTCACAAATTAGGGAACTTCAGATGGAAATTTATGGAACATGCTCAAAGTCACAGATCTGGTTAGTGGAAAAGCCATGCTGCATGGATGCAGAACCAAGCATTAGATACAAATTGCAGCATTTGAACTCCACTGCCTGAGCTCTGAGCCATGACTCTGTCCTGCCATCCTCTTTAAATAAATGAAATCAGATTAAGAAGTTGGGAAGACACAGGAAAGTCGTAGTGCAGAATATAGCCATCATTTTATTTTTTTAAGCTACTTATAGTTTTAGATTTTGCCTTAAAGTTCATTTGTATGTGTGTGTGTGTGTGTGTGTGTGCGCGCCCAGTTGTGCCTCTGTTCATTGTCACAAAGACTGTCTTCCCTCCACCTATTTGCTTTGTGCTTTTGTTAAAAATCAGTTAAGAATTTTGGTATATATCTATATGTGGGTTCTTTATTCTGTTTCACAGATCTATGCATCTATCTCTCCCAAAGTGCTGCACAGTCTTGATCGTTGCCTTAATATCAGGTAGGGTGAACCTTCTTGTTTTAGTCTCACTGTCAAGACTATTTCAGCCATTCTACACTTTTGTCTTTCCATATGACAATTTCAATGTCTAGAAGAAAGTTTTCAGGTCTTTCTGGGATTTTGAGAGAAACTGATTTACATTTAAATTTGTGCTAAATTTGAGGAGAACTGACAATGTTACTATGTTGTCTTCTAATGCATGAATACAGTATTTTCTATTCTTTGACTTTTTTAAACAGATTTTTATTTTTTTTTCAGTATGAAGACCTGGACATTTTCACAAGTGTATACTTAGGTGTTTCATTTTCTTTGAGATATAAATGGTGTGGTGTCTTCATTTCAGTTTCTGCACTTTCACTGTTAATACATAGAAATCTGATTTTTCCTATTGATCTTTTTATTTGCTGGTCTCATTTGTTCCAGGGTTTGGGGGTAGCATATTTCTTGGGGTTTTCATGTAGACAATCATATCATCTGTAACTAGGGACAGAAATGTTTATTCATTTTCAATGAGGGTGCTTTTTAATTTTTCCTTTCCTTATTGAAGGGGTTAGAACTTTTAGTACTATGTTAAATAAGTGGAGAGCAGGCACTGTGGCCTTGTTCCTGATTTTAGATGGGAAGCAGTCTTTCACTACTAGATGCAAAGCTAGCTGCAGGGGTTTTCTACGAATTCGCTGTTAAGATTAGATAGCTTTCTTCTATTCCTAACTTTCTGAGAGTTCTATCATGAGTGGAATTTGTATTTTGCCAAATGCTTTTTTCCCCGCATCAGTTGATATAATTACAAGATTTTTCGGCTTAGCCTGTTGACGTGATTGATTACATTGATTAATTTTAAAATGTTGAGATAATCTTGCACACCTGGAATAAATTCCACTTGGAAATCATATATAATTCATTATTTCATACAGTTTGCTAGTATTGTTGAAGATTTTCTAAATGTAAATTATGAAGGGATACTGGTATTATTTCCTTTTTATATTCTGTCTAGTTTTGGAGTTAGGATAATAATGGCCTTTAAAATGTTTTGGGAAGTATTCCCTCTCCTATTTTCTGAAGGAAATTGTATATATTTTTTATTAATTCTGTTTTGAATGTTTCGTAGAGTTCTTCAGTGAAACTATATGGGCCTTGAGATTTCTTTTGTGGGAGTTGTATATGACTTTTTTGTGTAGGGATTTGATATACGCTTAGGCATAAATGTGGACGGATGCATGAGTGGCCATGTTGCCTTGTAGGGTGGCCTCGAAGGTGCTTAAGGGCTCTATCCTTCCTTTGGAACTTCTTCCCAGCATCTGCATTTCTCTTGAAAGGCTGCCCTGGGGCTGCTAAAATCCAATGACGTTCACATACAGGGCTGATATTAAGAGCTAAGAATTCAAATCCCAACCCTCCTCTCCACAGTCCTTAACCAACAACTGGCAGGTATAGGAACATCCCGAGTGGATGCCTTAAAGTGCAGATAGCTGCAAACACTATGTCTACTGCTTTTCCTAGTACATGCATACCTATGATAAAATTTAAGAACCAGGCACAGTATGAGATTAACAACGACTAATAAGAAGAAAATAGAATAATTACAAGAATATATTTTTTTAAAAAAAGAGAGAGGGAGAGAGAGAGAGAGAGAGAGAAACAAGCAATTTTTTATTTAGTTTTTCATATGGCTTTCGTTGCCCCAAGACTTCGTTGTGCATGTGGTGCGGGGGTTTGAACTCGCATACTCGTGCATGCCAGTCAAATGCTGTAACCGCTAAGCCACCGCTCCAGCTCCACAGAATATATTTTAATAAAAGTTTTTTTTTTTTTAAATCTTAGGAATTATTTCTGGAATTTTCCACTTCATATTTTCAAACCCTGGTTGACTGCAGGTAACTGAAACAGTAGAAGGAAATGTGCAAATAAGGGAAAAATACTGCGACCCAGTTTTCCTGTTCTTTACCAGACACCGCAAGGACTATATTTTGCCCTATTTCCAGTTTTGATATAGAATTACATTCCCATTGTCCATCATGGGAACCAGCTTTAGAAAACATAGCTGTTTGTCTCATCTCACCAGTGTCTCCCCGTCCCATCATCTATCAATATTTCTTGCACTTCCAAATAAACTATCTACACTCAAATTTTTGTCTCAGGGTTTACTTTGAGGAAAGTCTGACATAAAATACTTAGTAACCTACACGAGTGTTTCATGTATATGGAACATGGTGATTGGAAACTGACACTAAATTCAGAATCAGGCCCTGATGCAAGGGGGAAAACAGCATTTACATTTGGATCTTATATTTAGGTCCTAGATGCTTCTGTGTACGTGAATTATGCAGAAATGATCATTCAATGGGATGCATTAAAAGCAAATTTAGTGGAAATAAGTGTGCTATTTCAAGCCACATTTAAATGGAATTGCATTCCAGGGCTCCAGCCATGCTCTTGGCTGCCTGTGGGAACTTTTGTTCAGGTCTTAGAGTGAAAATTTACTGAACATAAACTAAATTTTTTCTCTAGCCTTTTCCCTTCTTAAATAACATAGAAAAATCAAAACAACAACGAAAGTGTTTGTGAACAGCACTGGTGGTGAGGCAAATAGGACTACTATTTAAAAAGTAGAAGATGAAGACTTGTTTTTTTGTTTTTTTTTTCTTTTTTGGCAATAAAATTGCATCAGCTTCAGATTAAAAAAATTTGCTTTGTAACTTGGGTATTTTCCAGCACAAAAAGCAGATTTGTGCTTCTCAGTGAAAGTATGGGAAAAAATTAAAAATTTTGAATCATTCATTTCTGAGCACTATTATGTTCAAGAGGATAATGGGATACTTTCCTGGACTAATATCCACTTTTGAAGTTGGATCAGGAATGAAAGTGGTAGCTTCAATGTTTGGAGCCAATGAGGTAATTTATGGGGAGGGGCTAATCAAAAGTATGGGTTAACACTCCAAATTGTTTAGACTGAAGGATCAATGCTGGGAAGTTTAGCATAAGCATGAAAGAAAATAAAAGAAGACTTTGGAAACCAGGTGAGACAGAAGGATGTGGAGCGTCAGGAAAGGAAACATGGTGCTTGGAGCAGGAGGGACAGGGACTTAGACGGTTGGCAAGCTCAGTCCTGGATGGGATGTATTAATGATAAGTATAACCTCCAGGAGCGTTTTGCTTGTTTGAAATGCATGCAAACAAAGCTTTTAAAAGAAAGACGCTTTTCCTTTTACCACCTAGATCTCTAGTTACTTAACAACAAAATATCAGTCATATCCCTTCATGTTGCTTTAGCTCCATGCAACCTAGAATTTTTCTCAAAAAACTTTTGGATTTCTCATCTTGTTTCTTTAAAGGCACAAACTGGGGAGAAAATATCAGAAAAGGATTCTTGTAGTTTTAAAACCTGGAATGTAAACTATCCTTGGGAAAAATAACTGAAATTAGGTTAATAAATTTAGCCAACTTGTGGCCCTCTTGCTTGTAAGATTTCAAGACATTCTTACATGCAAATGTCATGTTTATTCTATCATATTGACTACTTTCTTTGCTGTCAAAGAAACTTTCCTTGAACAGTTATGGGGCCTTATTATAAGTAGTATTATTATTTGTATTGGTTTTAGAGTTCATAAAAGAATTGTACAAGTATTAAGAAAATGATGCTCACAACAGCTCTATGAAGTTGATCTAATGGATTCTCATTACTTTTATATCACAGATTTTAAAAAGTCATTGTCAAAAGAATTTATCTTAAAAACACAATGTCCTGGGAATCAGCAGCTATGTACTACCTCAGAAAGAAGAGAACATCAGACATTTAGTTGCCTTCTTGAAATGCAGGTGGGAAGTGAGTGGGATTTGTGGAAGAAAAAGGTGCAGGGAAGGAGGCTTTTTGAACTTTATGTGCTTAGGACCATTCCTGAGTGAAATCTAGAGCCTTCAGGCATGACCTCTCTTGAAACACAAATACTTTCATTGTGCCCTACTGAAGAAGTCCCAAAACATCTCTCCTGGTTGCCTGATTGTGCCATCTAAAGTTCTGAGGAAGGCAATTCCCACCATCCCCTCTTCCTTCAACGCCTGTAGTATTCAGGTCAGCATGGTTTGGCCTTGTTTTTAATTCAATTACTGTAGAAGGCTTGCTTTCTCCACCTAGTGGCCAGCAAAAGAAGATCTTCATCTGTATGGAGTGAAAAGTGGCAGGGAGGGGCAGCACAATATAAGGAATGAGAGGAAGCAAGGATTTGTGCTTTACTGTGATGTTCCACATGTTCAGTCCTTTCATCCCAGGAGACAGGAATTATCAACCCCACTTTACTGAAGCACAGGGAGGCAAGTGACTTGCTCTAGTTCATGTGGTTCAAATGCAACAGCCAGAAATTTAACGAAAGTGTGTGGCTGCAAACCCAATGCTGATTCTTAAATAAATTTGCTTCTAAAATGTGTGGATATCCTGAGATTGTTTTTAAAAATAAAGACATACGACACATGGTAGTCACCCAGCTTAGGGAAAAGACCAACAAGAGAAGACCTGGGACTGAGCACTGAAGAACCCTAACTCGTGTGTCTGTGTGTCCAAGGGGGCAGATTGGCTTTCTTATTTCAGAAGGATACTTTATCAAGTTCATTATTCAGCAGTTATATCTCTGTTTCCTCTTTCTCTTAGTTGCCTCCCAAACAGAACATCTCAAAGAGAATGCACATTAAACCAGCAAGCCTCATAATACAAATCTGACAGATTCCACAAAGCCCTCGCCAAATAAGAAGTCTGTGTGCACAGAAAGTAATTATATACAAAAAAAAAATGCAGCCCACAGTCTGCAAAGAATGAGAGAGAGAGAGAGAGAGAGAGAGAGACTTATTCAAACAAATGGGATATCCAGTATTTTCCACTTTCAAGGAAAAGTTCCAAAAAGGATGTAAAATATTTTAAAATATACCCAGACAGTTCAAGATTTCTCTGGCACTTGCTGTAGGACACAGCAAAGTGAGATGGTACATTTGGAAGGGTGTGTTTCAGACCCAGAAAAGGATGATGAAGTAAGTCCCATTTGTTCTAATCTTGGCCAAAAAAAAATGTATCTTTTCTTAATGGAATGCAGGACTTATGATCCATTTTGTACAACGTAGAGGGAAAGGTAATAAAAATCAGTGCTTTTCTTTTTGTCAGGTTACTTGTACTGATTTATTTGGTAGTTCCTACTAATTAGCGATCTGGTAAATAAAAGATAAAATAAGCACATAATTGAAGGTCTTTTAAAGTTGAAAACCTGAAATGCACCCCACCTCTGCCACTCTGATTTCCTTTCTCATTTGGCCCTCTGTAGATAAATCTTCTCATCTTAGGAACAATTGTCTTTACAGTGTGGGCTAGGATTATCAGCATCAGTATGCTATAGAAACATTAGGCACACACATTCTCAGTCCTCATCTTAGCCCTACCGGGTCAGAAATTCTCAAGTGACGCCCAGCAATCTATGTGTTTTGGGTTTTTTGTTTTGTTACTTGGGATTGAACCCAGGAACACTTAACCATTGAATGACAATCACAGCCCCTTTTATATTTTATTTTAATACAGAGTTTTGTTGAGTTGCTGAGGGCCTTACTAAGTTGCTGAGGCTGGCTTTGAACTTTTGATCCTCCTGCCTCAGCCTCCTGAGTCAGTGGGATTACAGGTGCACCATCACACCCAGCCAGCAGTCTATATTTTAACAAACCCTCCAGGTGACATTCATATCTGTGAAAGTTTTAGAATCACTGTATTACATGCATTGTCATCTTCCAGAAGTGAGGGGCAAGGTCCGTTTATGATAGACTATATAAAAGAACACCACTTTTCTAATCTCATTTTTTTATGAAAGAGAAAGAATCAATTTTATTTATTTTTTAATCTGGCCTTTGTTTCTGACACCTGGTTGTGTATGTGGTCCTGGGGTTCAAACCCAGGTCCTTGTGCATGCCAGGCAAGCAGTCCAACCACTGAGCCCCTATTCCAGTCCCCACGACCTTTTAAGATTACATAAGGATTACAAAAATCAGGTACAATTCTGGATTGGGGTAAACTACAAATTGATGTGATGAACTTTTCTACAAACATGCAAGGTGAAATGGGTTCTCAAAATAAAAACTAAATTATGTTAAAGAAAAACAAAATATCTCTCCTAGTTTTGTGCATTCAAAAAGTACCTGTTTCCTATATTGCCATTTTTCCTTATTAGTTACCAAAAAAATTAACCCCTGTAATTTGTTGAGTGAAATCGTTGTAACCTCCTTCTTGCTATTACAAAATCTATTTATCTACATAAATATATAACATTAAGTTAAATTTAAAAGACAAATTATGAATCCGATGGTAAATTATATGATCATTAGGAATGGATAATATGGTGGCATAAATACTTGCATTTTGACATTTCATGAAAAACATATCCAATCTTCAGCCCCCAAACCTTTACTAAGGCTCCCATTGCCAGGATAGCCAGAAAACTCTTTCTCATTCCACCCCTAGATATTATTGACATTTTCCTACGTATGAGATAATGTAATAATTCCTCTTTGTTATTTTGCACATTAATGCAATTATTAGAAATTTTAAACATAATAAAGCAGGAAGATATTCATTTGATTACATAAACAGAACTTCCTTCCTTTCTCTTCCTCCAAACCTGTTCTATTAAAAAGAGAGAGTATTGTTCAGGTTTTTGAAAACTACTCGGTAAACTTGCTCAGGGCAAGTGTTTCTCATCATAAAACTTCAGTAACTCACAACTTTTAAGTATAGTTTTTCCATACCCAATTTTTTTTCTTATTTAATCCACAGGGGCTCTGCTCATAGGATATGATCTATATTTTTCAAATGAAAAAAAAATCTGTGATCTGAAGAATCTTTTAGTGCCTTCTTTAAGGTTGCAAAGTTGATGGAGAGAGACAGAGCCAAGCACTCCTTAGAGAAAGTGGATTTCCATGGTAATGTTCCACAAGTTGAGTACTTAGTCCAGCACCCCAAGTGTTCCAGTTACCTCCCCCCCTACAAAAGATCACTCCAAACATAATATGACAAACCAGCAGTAGTTGCTTATTGGTATTGTTTCTTGTGACTCTGGAAGGGATTGGACTCAGGGAGGAAGTTCTCCTTAGGGTTCCTTCCATCTGTCATCACAAATGGCTGGTACCAGTGTCATCTTGAGGGCTTCTTCATTCACATATCTGATAACTAAGCTGGGAAGGCTTAGGAAGATGGAGATTAGAATATCTGATTGGCATCTCTTTCTCTCTCTCTCTCTCACCTCTTGAATGTGGAGACTCCAGATTAGCCAAAATTTTACAGCATTGCCATGTACTATAAACATGAATGCTCAGAGAGAAAGTAGCATAGAGTTACAGTCACCTTTCATAACCTAGCCTCCAAAGTCATGGAGTGTCATTTTCTCTGTCTTATATATGTGACAAGTCTGTCAGTAATGTCAGTCCAGTATCAAGGAAGAGAAAATCATTTATACCCTTAGGTTCTTTCTTGATTCCAGTCAATCAGGTTATTACCCTCCATCTTAACCAAAGGAGAAAAACCCATGTTAAGTCTCTGAAGCAGGTGGACTAGAAACACTGTGAACTCGGGATTCACAGAAGAGTGGAAGAAGAATGAGGAACACAAAACTAAAAATGTGATGATTAAGATTACTGACTTCCAAGCATACATCAGCACTTACCCCTTCCCAGGCAGGGTCTAGGCATATTTCTTTCTAGAAAAACAGAAAGGGATTTGAGCAAAGACCTTAAGACACTGACTTTGGATGTCTCTCAGCCAAGAACTGGTCCACCAATGCCCATCCTATGTCAAAGCCACGCCTGCATATAGTGCTGTTTAGTTATTAAGTATGAGTGATCATCAATCATTGGAAGAACATCTCAAAAAGGGGAGGAAGAGTCCAAAGTAAATAGGAATAGAGACCAGATTTACAATGTGCTGGGCAGCTCTCAAGGTGCATTAAAAACTGTATCTCCTATTCTTGCATTAACTTTCACGCAGCCACCATAGCATTTAGTAAAGAGAATGGAAAACAGGGTTGCAAATCACTTGCCCACTTGGTCAAGAAATGTCAAAATCATTCCCAATCCATCGATAATTATAGCTTTATAACTATGTTCCACGTCCACCTTTTCCTCTCTCATTTTCTCTTAGTGATGATTCTTATGAAATAACCAACATAGGAGATAATATCCTTCTTCCAAATTGCCTGTGAAGAACTTTGTCATGTCTGTCTACAATGTGTTTTCAGTTTAATTTGCTATTCTGTTTCAATTGACTATCACTTCACCTCTTCAGTGGAACCAGGTTGTAAAAGATCCCATTTTCTCAGCCTTCCAGGAAAATCTGACCTGAGGTTTTTATCTTAACCATCATATGCAGATAACTCCTCCCCAATTTTTATAAGCAAATAATAATAAGAAGAGATCCTCTCAGGTCTTAGTGATGACGGGTAAGTAGTAGAACAGTTACCTTACATCCCCAGAAGAAAACAGACACCATTCTTACCAGTTGGAGGGAAAAATAGAAGAAAAGCAAAACCATCGTTGTGGCTGGAAGAAGCATTTCAGTTCAGCAGTGAGCAGATGTCTCGCTTCTGAATAATTTCAGGGACTAAAGAAGAAAAGAATCACACACAGGAAGTACTAAAAACCTGGCAGAAGGGATATTAAAACTCCAAACTAGAATTTACAGGCCAGATCTTTCAGAAATATTTTGAGATAGAGTTAAAGATTCACTACAAACTATAGACAGTCAACACTGAATTTCATTCTCCCTGGGAATGAGAAAATACATGTGTATTTTCCAAGAATGCTAATTGCTCTATTTCACTGTCCCTAAGGAAAAAAATCATTTCAGTTATGATTATTTTAAATCATACATATGAAAGCTTTATCCTAAGAGTTCCATTGTCAGGGAGAACAAGTGGCTTCCAGATTAGAAAAGTGTGTGTCTGTAGTACACAACAGTCTCATCAAGATTGAAATAAAGCTTAAGAATCCAACTCAGGAAAAAAAAATAGCTTCTAGCCAGGCATGGCCCATACCTCTGATCTCAGCAGCTGAGGAGGCTGAGGCAGGAGGATCACAAGTTTAAAACCAGTTTCAGCAACTTAGCGAGGCTCTAAGCAACTTAGCAAGACCCTGTCTCAAAATGAAAGGTAAAATGTGCTGGGGATGTGACTCAGTGGTTAAGCACACCTGGTTCCAATCCTTGCTACCAAGAAAATACCCAATAACAACAACCACAATAAAAACCAAAAAAAAAACAGTTCCTGGTGTTTTATAGTACTCTAGAATTTATTACATACTTTTGCCACTATGATCTTGATTGATCCTCAAAATAATCCTGCGAATTTTTTCTTGAACTGCCCCAAATTAGGTTGGATCAATAAAAACGACTGAGTCAGTTATAGGGTTGCCAAATCAAGCAAATGGAAGTAGAGGATACTCAGTTAAATTTGAATTTTTAAAAAACAACAAAGAATTGTCACTATAAATATGTCCCATGAAATATTTAGAACCCATTTATAGTAAAGTCTATTTTTATTCATTGAGCATCTGAAATTAAATTTTAATTAGGCATTTAACACTTATCTGCCCGATCTAAATTCGTACCAAAGGACAGAAGTGATGAACATATGAAAAAAGAGAATATTTACCCATAATTGCTGTGGGGATCGGCTCTATCTTCATCCTTCACCTAAATTCCAAAGCTAGAAGTCACCAAGATCTAGGCAATCAAAGAACTTCACCATCCGGGCCGGAGCATGCTCTGTGTGCCTGTGAGATGACTGCGCATAAGCAAGAGACTCAGGCTCGATTCCAGGACTTCTGTTGAAGCTTTGGAGGAGGGCGTTGCCTTTTTATTTACTCAATCACTTTTCTTTCTGATACGAGGGATTGAACCCAGGGGTGCTTATCCAATGAGCCACATCCCCAGCCCTTTTATCTTTTATTTTGAAACAGAGTCTCACTAAGTTGCTGAGGCTGGCTTTGAACTTGCAACTCCCCTGTCTCAGCCTCCCGAGTACCTGGGATTATAGGTGTGTGCCACTGGAACCAGCTCTCACTAGATTTCCAAAAGGACTCTGTGAGTTTAGAGTTGTTTGAAGAGATTGTGAGAATAAAACCAGCTCAGAGAATAGCAGATTAAAAAAACAAAAGCTGAATTTTGTGAAATTATCTGAGCCCCTGGTTTCAGCTGTGCTTAAATCAGGCACACTCCTAGGTATTCAAGAGGGATTTTTCCCACGTGCAACAAATAAATTTCTGATTGACATTCTGAGACACATTATTCCCTCCTAACTTCATCATCAAGTCAGATCTTCAGCCACCCAGGCTTGTATGTCCAGCCTTCCCTGCCTTCTCTTGACTTTCACTTCCATCTCTCAGTTTTAGGGACAAGAAATCACTCAGGGATGGAACTTCCCCAACTATGCATTTCCCTGAGGCAGATATGTGATGGAAAAGAGCTCTCCTCAAGCCGCTTTAGTTGACAGGCCTCCTGAGAGGTTCCTCCATGATTAATTTAAGACAAATATTGACTGTAAAGGATCAGGTAGTAAACGCTTTTAATTTCACATCCATGCAATCTGTTACAACCACATTGTTAACTTCGTATAGAAGCAGCTGTAGACAGTAAATACATGAACGGGTATGGCTGTATTCCAACACAACTGGATTCACCAAGAAAGGATATGGGCTAGATTTGACCTGCAAACCATAATTTATTTATACCAAAATAAAAAGGGCACTGAAAATTATCAGATAGGTGTTTTCAGACAATTAAGGACTTCTCATGTAATAACTTTGCCTGACTCTGAGACCAACAAGTTTTACATTTTTAACTTCTTCTCTTGGGCCTTGTGTAGCTTTAGGTTGACCCAGATAGTCCAATGTATATGTCTTGATAAGTTTTGCATTTGCAATGTATGAACTTCAAGTTTAAATAACAAGTGTTATTCTACATTCATTTAAATACCTCTCCCCAAATTTAAATGTTTGCCCACTATTAGCCTTTGAAGATGTCACCTGGGCATTGATCTTCCTCAAACTTTTAATATCTGTGCCATTTTTATTTATTACTTTCCCATATTGAACAGATTTTTTAAAAGATTGATTATAACATTTTTTTTGGTAGTAGGGCTTGAATCTGGGAGCACTTAACCACTAAGCCACATCCCCAGTCCTTTTTTTTTAATTTTTTTATCTTAGACTATGTTTTGCCAAGTTGCTGAGGCTGGCTTTGAACCTGCAATCCTCCTGCCTCAGCTTCCTGAGTCATTGGAATTACAGGTGTGCACCATCATGCCTGGCTAATTTGGGGTTGTATATTGCTGTCAAATGACCCTAAAATTAAATGCCTTAGTAACAATCATTTATTTTGCTCACAGATTCTGCTTTCCCACCTATGGTGCGGGTAGGTTTGGGTGGAGAAGGAGTGTTTTCATGGTATATGAGGTTAGTTGGGCCCTTTGACTAGAACTTAGGAAATTAATTCCTAATGTAGTTGACGAATGGTGCTGGCAGGAGCTGGAATATCCACAGAGCTGAGGGATGGGATTTCAGTTCTCCTAGAAATTGGTTACCCCATGTGACTGGGCTTCCTCATAGTACAGTGGATGTATTCTAAACCCCATCCCAACAGAAAGACCCAGATCAAAGCTGCAGCACATTTTATAACCTAACTGCATAATGACACTCCAACTCTTCTGCCTCACTCTAATTTTTTGAGATTTTCAAAAAGACCCATCCCATTTCAAAGGAAGAGAGTATGGACTATCTCTTCTTTGTAGAAACATCTAAGAGTATGGATAAGATAAAAAATATTGTACAAATATTTTTGTGGGAAAACATTCATTTTATTGCATGTGAATAAATGTTGGCGAAAGCAAACATTTATAAACATGGTACAGTAGCTAAAAGAAAAGAAAATAATAGCAAAAAAATAAAATAAATATTATAAGTGGAAAAATAATAAATACCTCTTAATCTAGAATAGAAACAAAAGGTCTAAACATTTAAAGCATGGATTTTTAAATGTATAAAAATAAGCCAAGCATGGTGATACAGGCTTGTAATCCGAGAGGTTTGGGAGGCTGAAGCAGGAGGATCACAAGTTCATGGCCAGCCTCAGTAATTCAGCAAGGCTCTAAGCAACTTAGCAAGACCCTGTCTCCAAATAAAATATAAAAATGGCTGAGGATGTGGCTTAGCAGTTAAGAACCCTGGGTTCAGTCCCCAGTGCCAAATAAAAAAGTGTACAACTATAAAAGAAAAATGTAATGCCTGTGATATCCTAATCATGGACGCATTCATTAGCGATGCTTTGAAAGTTAGAACTATATTTGACAGTATTTGATATCTTATTTTTACCTTCCTCGTAGGAAGCGACTGTTCATAGCGACTGTTCGTGCAGTTCAATCTTATACTTGAAAAGGTACAGCGCTGTGAAATGCGTTAGACCAATTTACAGAAATAAAATCTGTCACAAACAACAACAATAACAACAATGACAATAATAAAAGCCACTGATACAAGGCACAATTAATACTGAGATGTGAGCATCTTTAAATATATTATCCTGTGGACGAGAGAGATGATTTCATGGATGAAAAAATAACCCATTCAACAACCATTATTGTGTGGCTGCTTTGTAATAAGTACCAGGACATAAAAGACGCAATAAGCCTGCCATGAGTACAGTTCATGAGTAAAATAGGAAATCAGAAAATAACCACATTGTAGTGCAGGAAAAATGCTCCGACGAAGAGTGATCTGAAAAATGCTTAATTAAAACTGGAGGAGTTGAGAATGAGATTCCACCAGGAAGTGAAGATCGAATTGATCCCAGGATGGTAGAAATGGGCCAGAGACAGACGGGAGATTGGAAATGATTATAGCAAGTGCAATGCAGAGGCAGAGTTTGGTGTGCGATCATAAAATGTGCGTAAAACTGGGATAGAACCACCTCTGTGTGCTATGATGTGGGGCTCACTCAAGGGTGTGTAACTGGCACACCTGATGGTGCCCATGTGAGCCCAAACTCAGAGGCTCTCGTTTGACATACTTCAGAGTTTCCCTGGGGTCCTCTAATCACTCCTCATGAGTGTGATCTTATGGTGAGATAACCAGCTCTAACTTTTCTTTCTTTCTTTCTTTTTTTTTTTTTTGTTTGTAATGACCATAGAACATAGGGGTGCTTAACCATGGAGCCATATCGCCAGTCCTTTTATTTATTTTTTTTTAATTTTAAGATATGGTCTCATTTAGTTGCTTAGGGCCTTGTTAAGTTGCTAAGGCTAGCTTTAAACTTGTGATCCTCCTCTCTCAGCCTTATGAGTTGCTGGAATAATAGGCATGTGCCTGGCTCCAGATCTAAATTTAAATAAATCTCTTGGGTCAGTGAGGATCATTGACTAGAAATCAGAGCTTGGAATGAGGCAGTCATTAGTGGAAGGACAGTCTCAATGGAATGTCAGAGGCAGAGAGTAAACATAGGATAGCTGGTATTTTCCTCTGTGACTTTCTAGTTCTCCCCACCTCTGTAAAGTGCATTTTCCTCCTCTGGATTTTGGACATGGACAAGTAGCAGAACAACTAAAGAAGGAATAGTGTGGAAGTATCTTTGTGCTGATCTTGAACCTAGGTCTCAAGAGTTCTGTATGGTTCTGATCACTCTGTAAAGCTCTAATAAAAAAAATTTAAAAAAACCTATTGAACTTAAAAAAAAATCCAGTATAGGCTAAGCTAGGTTCAGCTATGCTCAGGCTAGGACTGTCCACCCTCAGCTGCTCCCCAAACAACCCACAGATCCACAAGGACAATAGGCTATTGTTTGTTAGCGATCATTACATAATACGGCCCCAGCAATAATAATATTTTATAACATATGCTTATACAGCATGTCTTCTATGAATAGCTTCAACTCATACATGAAGAAGATCTAAGAGAATAGGTGGAACTCAATAATAATTCAATAACACCGTTTAGTCAGCTTTTTCTCTGCTGTGATCAAAGAACATGAACAATTTTTGGAGGAAAGGTTCATTTTGGGGCTCATGGTTTCAGAGGTCTCAATCCATGGATGGCTGACTCCATCCTTTGGGACATAAAGCAAAGCAGAAATCATGGTGGAAGAGTGCAGTGGAGGAAAACATCTGGGAATGTGGCAAAAGAAAGGAGAGAGAGAGAGAGGGCACGAGAGAGAGAGAGAGAGAGAGAGAGAGAGCACTCGGCTTAACCAGGACAAAATGTATGCCCCAAAGGCAAGGCCCCAGGAACCCACCTCCTCCATCCCTATCATACCTGCCCTCAGGTGCCACGCATTAACGCCCCTATCAGGGGATTAATGCACCAGTTAGGCCAAGGCTCTCAGAACCCAATCACATGAACTCTTGGGGGAAGTCTCATATCTAAATCATAACAAATAGCATGAAAGAGAGTTTCTCATGTGCTAGGTACTCGGCCAAGCATTTTACACTACCCATTATATCGATCTTATACAGTGAGTTGAGTAAGGATGAATGTGTAGAACCTTGCACCTCTGTTTCCCACCTGCTTCAGCAGCATTCCAAGGACAGGTTTACCCTACACAGGAGAAGCTACGCTCTCCAGGTTCCTCCTGTCAAACAGGCTCATTTTTCTCACTCAGAGGCAC